>JAGSMR010000018.1:2032500-2192500 GCA_029286605.1 Sericinus montela | reverse complement strand
GAAGGTTTGGGCACGTTGAGCGAATCAGTGAATACCGAATGGTGAAGAAAATACATAGCGCGAAAGTTAAATTTCGAAGACCATGTGAGCAAATTGCTCGAAGAGGTGAGGGTCAAGAGTACTCGGATACCTAGACGTGCATGTATGAAGAAGATGATGAATGTGAAAGAAGCGAAAGAGGTATTTAGGGATCTTGGCACTTGGCATTCTCTCTGGCTACCCCGTCAGGGATTGTGTGTGAAGATAAATAAATATAAATAATAAATGTATTATAACAATCACATATAAACATAATATTTTAGTAAATAAAAAAATCTCTATGATCATTTGTTAAGCTTTGTAGATGTAAATTTAAAAGATAAGTCTAAAAATAAGGAATAATCACATGTTCATACACTAAATGTTTTTCTTCGAATTGATTTGATTAAAACACCTCCTTTCTTTTGTGAGTGTCGTAAGTACCTGTTAAACCTCATAAAAAATTAGCCATATAGTATTAAAACATACGGATCGACGCGGAGCAGCAGCGTCTAACGTGGGACGACGTTATTGCCATCGCCAATCTGAGCAAATGCCAAGCGTTGCGATTATGATAAATCCTCCTTGCGGAAGAGGAAAGATATGTATTACGCTATGGTATATGGATATGGATAGTGTGGGTTACACGTGCAGAGGATTAATTTTCAGAAAGTTGTGATATTACTGTATTGGATATTTATATGATGTGTTTTATTGCAGTAAACCTTCTACTGCTCCAGAACTAGTGACTACAATAGCAACCATGAGGATTGTTGAAGATTGCATCCGAGAATGTCCCACGACATCAGAGTATAATCCAGTGTGTGGCACGAACGGGGTTACCTATTCAAATTTAGGACTGCTAGAATGTGCTCAGTTGTGTGGAGTTGGTATGATTTTTTTTATGCTTTTATTGCTTATATATATATATATATATATATATATATATATATATATATATATATATATATATATATATATATATATATATACATATATATATATATATATATATATATATATATATATATATATATATATATATATATATATATATATATATATATATATATATATATATATATATATATATATATATATATATTCTGCTTCCACAGTTACTTAAAAAGAGTGAACAAATACTTGATATTCATGAACAGTAAAATTAATAGATATAACAAAACTAAGGAAGCCTAAAGAAAACACAAAGAAAGTACTATATAGAAAGAACTATTTAAAAAAATATTGCACATAATTCGCTTTAGGTTGCTAGGGCTAGTATTAATCAGATCAATTTCACCGTGATGTGGAATGTCATTGAAGCATTTGCTAGCTCTGATTAAGAAAGCGTTTCGTCTATATGCGCACCTAACTAGTGGTATATGCAACAGCTTTGGTTCCCTGACAAATGTTTTAGGTATACGTAACGTAATTTTATTACAACCTCGCCATCGTCGTAATTTCACGACTGGCACGAGACTTTCTCGTGGTCGTAGTCGTCATTAAAAGGTTATCACAAGGCGATCCGAGAGGAGATTTTCCTCCAAACCAACTGGGGCCCTCGGATCGCATGGCCCCTCCCCCATGTCGGAAGTCATCTCTTTCGTTCCAGGGGACGCAGCGCTTCGCAGCAGCAGCCATTATTGTCTTCAACTCTAACTTGCGAGCCTCTCCTCGCAAGTCTCCTTAGACGAAGCTGTAAAGGCCTCCGGGCCAACAGCATCCCGTGGATGGTTTTAGTCGGTATGCTTCTCCTTCTGAGATTCGAGCCCGACACTGTTCGTTTCGGTGGCCTCCCGGCCAAGGAACGTTCGTGCATAAAACATTTCCTCCATGGTTATCAAAAAAAAAAAAAAAAACGTAATTTTACTTAATAATTCGGAGCAATTAACTGAGCTATTCGCTAGGTTAAGCAAAAACGCAACGTCAGCTATTCGCCTCCTCTCGTGTAGCAGAAGAATATGGAACTTTTTGCATCGTTGGAGGTAGCTGACCGAATATACATTACTTCGATACTGCAGATAACGCAATAATCGTTTTTGAACCTGTTCAAGGCGATTAATATAAATTTTATAATTTGGGTTCCAAATTTGAGAAGCATATTCAAGTTGACTACGGACAAAAGCACAGTAAAGAATTTTTAATGTTTTAATGTTTTTAAATTCTGAAGCTACATGTAATATAAAACCGAGACTTTTGGTGGCATTACCTATTATATTGTTGATTTGAACGTCGAACATTAGCTTAGAATCAAATATTTCACCCAGGTCCTTTACTGTGTTTACTCTAGTTATAGTATTAGATTTAATCTTATAGTCGTACTGAATTAAGTTAGGCTTACGGGAAAAAGAACAAACATAACATTTAGATATATTTAAGTCAAGTTTGTTTGACTCACAATATATCTAAAGCCTATCTATATCTTGTTGTAAAGCCTGTGAATCGTCTTCTGACCTTATGGGACATAAGATTTTCATATCGTCTGCGTATAAAATTATTTTTGAAGAATTAAAGCAGGATGGAATATCATTAATAAAAATGTTGAACAGCAATGGACCTAATAGGGATCCTCGAGGAATACCGAACGGAATTTCCATAGCCTTTGCGGTAAATGCACTCAATACAACTGTCTGTAACCTGTTTGTTACGTACGAGGTAAACCATCTGAATAAGTTACCTCTTATACCAGCTAGGAATAGTTTGTTTAACAAAATTATTAATTGTCTATTTACATGTTAAGTGATCGATTTCATGTTTTGAAATATTATATAATTTTCATGACGCACAGTTTTGGGTTTCGACCGGAGCTTTCCACAGAAGTTGCGATAATGGCCCTGAAGCAGACAGTGCTCCAATCCAATACTATACTAGCCGAAACACTCCGGTTTATGCTTGCTTCCTTGATCTTTCTAAAGATTTTGACTTAGTCTCATACGATGTGCTCTGGAAAAAGATGAAACAACCGGGTGTGAAGCCGGAGTCACTTAGTATTATGAAATTTTGGTACGCAAATAAGTCTAACCAAGTTAGATGGAGTAAAGGAATATATATATATATATATATATATATATATATATATATATATATATATATATATATATATATATATATATATATATATATATATATATATATATATATATATACATATATATATATATATATATATATATACATATATATATATATATATATAAATGCTATTTTTCAATTCACAACATAAAGCATACATTATCTAGTTCAGAGAGAATAAGAGCAGTCAGATGCTCTTAAAGTAGACATCATTGCGGCAGATACAACAAATTTTCATCATGAATCAGCTTTATGGGATTATGTTTCATTGCTTAAATTGCTCTAGTATAATGCCATTCAGATTTTTAAGTACTGCGGTAGACACGGGAAGAAACGAGATAACTGTGCCAGACGTCTTAATAATGTAAGTAAAAAAATCATATGTCATACATGTTAATTTATCTTACAATAATTTTTCAGAGGTAGATGTGAAACTATTAAGCCCATGCACTCGATCAGTTACAACGGAGTCATCGTTTTCTGATGTTTTCCGCGAGCCGAACGATGAAGTACCGCGAACGACTAGCGTAAGCAATATACTTGTCACGCAAACTACTGAGATACCTGAAAGGTCGAAAGTCACTACAGTGACTTTTGTCGTTTAGTATTTCTTGTGCTGTAAACGAAATTTTTAATTTACCTTCAACTGATTCTAACGAAATTAACAAATTTATTTGAAAATTAAACGTAGTAATTTGAAAAAAATCTTTTATTTTCACTGTGGCAATGGTATTTAAATGTTTAGGTTTAGAATATATAAGATATATCTACTATACAATTTGACGTATTGTTAGAATTTTTTTGTGAAGAGTTTTATACATTTGTTTTAATAAATAATTAGTGCAGCTTTTGAGAATTATACATTTGTTGTGAAGAGTTTAATACATTTGTTTTAATAAATAATTAGTGCAGCTTTTGAAAATTGTCTAAAAAAATGAAAAAACTTCAGAAAAATGTTGTGCGGGCAGTTGTGATATTCGTTGTTATGTGTTTATATACAAAATAAATACAAAGCTTCTATCGTATATATAATACTTAATCGAGTTAAATTTAATTTGTAATGTAAAACTGTGTTTCTGGACGTAATAATTTATATTTTTCTTTTCATAGTTTTTATGTTGTACGTTACATTCGTCAATGTTACTAAGTTACTGTGATTGTCGTGTATAAATCTACCCTTGGAAGTGACTTTAAACAGTTAAAACAATAAGTACGGTTATTTGCACGCTATTGTTGCCACCTTTACTTAAATATATATATATGCTATGACAATATAGCGTGATATTGGAAATATTTTACAAATAAATATAAATATTTTTAATAATTTATTTTAACGCCATCTATCGACAAACTCCTCAAATTGCTAACTATGGCTAAGTGCGGAACCTGTGGCCGTTTTCTTAATTCAGCTGATGCTGCAGTATGTTGTAGCTGCAAGATCACCCATCATCGGAGTTGTGCGGGGATATCAAAGGACGTATACATCTATACACGATACATCTATAAGGAACCCGCATAACCTGCAACTGGACTTGTCAGAGTTGTAAGATCAGGAATCCACGTCAAACCAACGCACCGTCGTTATCAGCAACTCCTACTCAATCTAGGACTCATTCTATTATACTTATACGGCAGACACCAGGGAAACTGCCTATGCTAGCAGTGAAAGCGAAATCACACCAACCAATAAGACAGACGGAACTGAATGAACTTCTCACAGGAATGCGCCACCTACGTAATGAAGTAACGGCAATGAGGAACGAGCTTAAAGATTGCCGAAGTGAGATTTCGAGCTTTTGTATATCTGTGGAAAACCTTTTCGGGCGTATCGACAACATTGACGAACGTGTCGAAATAAATACTGATTTCCACATTTTTGGAACTTCACCTTCATCAAAGGATCGTTTGAATAAAATTAAGAGAGGACGACACAGGCTTTTAGCACAATTTTGTATGAATATAGGTGGAATATCATCAGGGCCTCCGGATTTACTAACGTCAAGGGGCTTAAATAATTTTAAAATATCAGATTCACGTACATCAATAGAACAAAGATCAGTTGTAGTATAATCGGCTGATTCGGCGAAATTCAAAATTGGCGCTTTATCTTTTGTTGAATGCTCTAAGAAATCAGAATGAAAATATTCAGCGAACATGTCACAAATATCTTCGCCTTGGTCAGAAGAACGTTCTTTGTATTTTAGTACCGAAGGATATAAGCCATTATGATTTTTATTTTTGACATAAGACCAAAATGCCTTGGGACATTTTGCGACATTATTTTTTTGATATATTCGTTAAACATATCCGTTTCCAAAATCTTAGCTCTTTCTCTTAACAATGCAAAAGATTCATAATCGGACATATTTTTTATTTTTTATATTTGGTGTAGTATTTATGTTTTTCTTTTAAAATTTTGACAAGAGAAGATTTATACCATTTCGGATATTTGGAGTTATTAGTAATAACTTTTGATGGAATATAGGTTTTGCGTAAATTATACTAAACCTTATACAAGAATGCAAGAGCCTCTTCAAGTGGCTTGTTACTAAATTCTTGATCCCAATCGAACCGATCTAGTTCTTTATTAATAGCCTCAAAGTTCGCCGAATGGTATGACAATTTAATTTTAGGGGGATTAATTAACGCTTTCATGTGCATAAAATCAACAGAGATTTCAAGGGCTCTATGATGTGGATCTTCAGGCACCAAGGGATCAGGACTTCCTAAAACTGACACATTATTACCATTGGTATTGGCTATTGAGTTATATTGTGATAATTGGCAAATATTGAATTTATCAAATAAGTCTACTTGATGTGGGCCTTGAATATTACTTGGGATTAAGCATAAATTATTACCATCATCAAGGTACCAACTAATATTCGGCAAGTTAAAGTCGCCTAATAAAAGAAATTTATCGGAAGTATGAGACATAAAAATATTAATCATGTTATCAGAAAAATTCATTAATTGTGTATATTTAGAATTGCCCGTTTTTTGCTGACATATGTATACAACACATATATGCAATTTATATGTTACACTTGGTTTCCTATTTCTAAGCGTCAATGTGACCCATATCTTCAGCTGTTGAGCACCAGTCATATCGGCCATCCACTATCAGATCACGCCGAACAGCTATTAAGACACCCCCGCCCATTACTTGTTTCGTATTTAAATAATTCCTATCACGCCTCCATATAAGGTAACGGTTGTCAAATAATTCACTGTTGCTTATACTTTCCAAAAGCCATGTCTCCGTTAAACAAATAACATCGAACGAGTTTAAACAAATATTTCTCAAAAATATATGAGTTTTTGTCCGCAATCCCCTAACATTTTGATAATATATGGAGATGGACATGTTTAATTAACAGTTATAATAATCTAATATACAATAAAAATAAAATAAAGGTATAATTTAATAAATGTTCAAGAACCCACAAATTAAAAATATTAAAATCGATCAAGTTTGACCTTTTTAATCTATTGCATAAGGTGTATAATACCGCTATGAGCAAAATAGTTTGTCGTTCATTAGTAAACAATAGCTAAACAAAAGCAATTGCATAGATGTAGCGTAGTGCGCACAAGCTTCTCAAACTATAGTAACAATTATTATAATACCGAAATTGTATAGAATAAAGAATATAAATATAGATTATATTTAATCTGCAATCTTTTTTAAATCTTGCTCCGATTTTATAGATAGGATAGGTGAGGTAGGATTTTCCGCAAAAAAATTTGCATCCTTTAACTCATGTGTATGTATATCCCCGCTCCTTTGCAAACGTTTTTGTTTTATTAAGCAGAACTTTATTTTCAAAAGTAAGGTGATCGTTCACATAAATTTGGTTGTTACCCGATAGCCCCAAATTAGAAGAGGTAATGACTTTATTTTTCCTTGCTGCAGATATAAATTCCTCTTTATGGTACTTATTGTGTACAGACACTATTATGGTCTTATTTTGTTTATCATTTCTCATAGGTACTCGTGCTATGTTCGTGTAGTTATATATATACATATATATAAATATATATACATATATATATATATATATATATTCATATTATATTCAATCACAAACTTATGTTTTATTTGTGTAGATGTGTACAAAGTCGCGCATAAAGATTTTTTTTAATTATGAATGGAATACATATATTATGAATTGTACATACATTATGAATAGAATTAAAAACATACGCCACTGTATATCTAGTGACACTCTCCACAAAAACAAGAAACATGTAGCTTTGGCAAGAAGTTTTACCTAAAATACACTCTCTAGCTTTTTTTGGTATTTCTCTTTTGTAATTTACAAGATTATGAGATTACTGAGATACTAAAAAAATTTAGAGTTTTAGAAAATAACAATATGAATGAAGTGAAGCCGCGATAGCCGAGTGGTTGGGTAACAAGAATTCGAGTCTAGAGACCCGAATTCAATCCCCAAGACTAGTACCAAAGGGTTTTTTTCAATAAACTTATGTACGATTTATATCGGTGGCTTTGACATAAAGATGGTGACGAGCTCACCACCAGTCACTATGCCCCGAAAAATGTCTTTGGTGGAAGGTGGGTCTAAAGGACTTCATTGTCTAGACCTCTGTCTACCCCTGTATTGGAAATTGCGTGAAGATAATGAAATGAAAAATTAAATTTATTACTCCTGATTGCTACGTACTCAACGGTATCTTGCGTAATCTATGTAATGATGGAAATACACAGTGTGTCACGGTGTCACTGTCATAACACTTATAAGTTTTTCAGAATTATCTTAATTACCGATAGAGTACTGTTTTAAAAAATTACCTTTATATGAAAAGTTTCCTATTATTATTTGTAGTCATAGTCATCAAAAATGTGCGTGCGTACACAATTAAGGATATGCTACAATTACGATCAAAATAAGTCGAAAATATGATTAATGAACGGTTTTCATTGTACTTAATCATTGGGCAATCCTGTTACTTTACTATGTTAAGTAATCATTGTAATGAGTAATATCACCTAAGTAATTATTAAATAAAAAAATAAATAAACATCTTCACGCGATTCCCAATACAGGGGTAGACAGAGGTCAAGTCTAGACAATTAGGTCCTTTGACCCACCTTCCACCGAAGATATTTTCGGGACAACGTGACAGGTGGTGAGCCCGTCGCCGTCTTTATGTCTAAGCCAACGATGAAATTCGTACATAAGTTTTTTTGAAAATCTCGTTGGTACTGCCACCTATGGATCGAACTAGGGTCTCTCGACTCGAAATTCCGACCACCCAACAACTCGGCTATCGTGACCAGAAAGTAATTATTAAATTCTTGTAATAGCGACATCTGTCGAGAAACCCTAAGTAATTCCAAAAATCCGTTAATAGCGACATCTGTTGTAAAAAGCTTGAACTATTTAATCAAGTAGTCAAAATCGTTACATTAGTTACAATTTACGCTGACAGTTCACGTTTCACAACACAGATGGCGCTAAATAGGGCTATACATGTCTTCCTGCGGGGTGGCTCGCTTTCTTCCTACCGATGTAATAACGTAGTAATTATTGTATATATTCCTTTATACCATATTTACGACTAACACACATTAATATATTAGGTATTTATATGTATGTATTTATTTATTCTTTATTGTTACACCTTATACTAAGGGCTACAACGGGCGGACTTAATGCCTGGTGGCATTCTCTACCCGTCAACCTTTGTTATGGTGAGAAGTAGATGCCAGGTGCTAGCAATAAAAATATAGATTAATGCTCCTATATAAAAAAATATATACATATAAATAATAAATAATTTATGGAAAAATACATACATATATTACATAAACTAAACGTACATAATTATACATAAATACATAAATAATATATATAAAATATAAACATATAAATATATACATAAATATATATTAATAATTCTTAAGATTTTATCTTCTAAGGTAGGGCGTTCCAGAGTAGTGAATCTGTACCGTAAAAGAGGAGTTAAAGTATCCTGTATTATGTTGAGGAATGTGAATCCTATGTTGGTTTATGGAGCGAGGTGCTCTGTCGTGAGTAGATTGGAGATGTTGAAAGTTATTTCTGAGGTAAGAAGGAGAATTAGAGTTAGTCAATACAGAATACAACAGAAACAGAATTCGGCTACGCCTTTGACGAATGGGAAGCAATTTAAGCTTGGAACCGCAAGAGGAGATATCGTCATATTTACGTAAACCGAAAATAAATCTAATACAGTTGTTGAGAAGGCGCTCTAGTTTGTCGAGACGTGATTGGGATAGATCTGGACAACATACATCGACATAGTCGATAATGGGCAATACCAGGGACTGAACCAGCAAAAGCTTAGTTTTAAAGGGAAGGAAATTTTTAAGGCGGTAGAGTGAACGTAAAGTGGCATTGACTTTTCTGCTTATTTCCGCAACCTGAAGTTCCCAGCTTAACGACTGATCCAAATGCAAGCCAAGATCAACTACGGTATTAGAAAATGGAATTAATGTTCCATTATAATAAATAGGAATAGACCACCCATTACTATGGCTTTACATTTTGTTGGGTTGACGGTAACACCATATCTAATGGACCAATCCCTAATTAACTCAAGATTTTTATTGAGCTTAAAAATACAGTTATTGAGATCACCCACTTCCGATTTATCGTAAAGCTGAAGATCGTCTGCATACACATGATACGAACAGTTTAAGACAGTGGTGGTGGAGTTAATAAATAACGAAAACATTATTGGAGAAAGTATACCGTATCCCAGAATCTACATCCGCCCAGTATAATACCCAGAATCTACATCCGCCCAGTATAATACCCAGAATCTACATCCGCCCAGGCAGAACATTGCTGTCCTAAGCGGACTGACTGTTGGCGGCCGCGAAGATATGATAAGAACCAATCCAAAGCTTGGGTCGAGAATCTGAGGTGAGTAAGGTAGGATATAAGGATATCGTGATCAACTGTGTTAAAAGGGTTTGAAAAGTCAACCAGCACCACCACTGTCAACTTTTGCTCATCCATAGCCTTCCTTATGTCATCTGTGACCTTGACAAGTGCTGTAGTGGTACTGTGACCTGGACGAAAACCTGACTGAAAGTTATTCAGTAGGTTATGTTTGTTTACGAACGTAGAGAATTGCTTATGTACACAGGCTTCAAGAACTTTAGAAGGGAAAGGAAGTATAGAGATCGGTCGAAAGTGATTAGGCAAGGTAGGATTATTTATTTTAGGAAGTGGAAGTACAAAAGCCTTTTTCCACAGGGTCGGGTAAACACCAGAGTTTAAAGAAAAATTAATAATATGTGTAACTACTGATAAAAGGTACTCAAGTATTAAGGATATCATTTGCTTACTAACCTCGTCGCTTCCCACAGCCTTAGATTTAATTGCACATATAATGTTTTTAACTTCTGTAGGAGTTACTGGTGTGAATTCAAAGTCGGAAATGTGAAGAGGTGACATACAACCAATAGAAGCAATAGTAGCTGAGCGAATTAGAGGATTAATAATTGGGGGAGAGATAAAGTGCTGGTTTATGTCATTTAATGTGAGAGGTGAAATGTGATCCAATGATGTTGGCTTAGATATGCCTAGAGATTTGAGAAATTTTCACACATCAGCAGTCGAAGAATTAACAATATTTTCATGGCTATAACGGCGTTTAGCATTTCGTATCATCTGGTTGCATTTATTTCTCAGCAATTTAAAATGTGACTAGTTCTCCACGGTACGGTTTCTCTTAAATTTGCGAAAAGCCCAATCTCTTCTTGTCATATCCACTCTCACACCTCTTAACATCCAAGGGGCGGGAGGACGCTTTACCCTCACACGATGTACTGGTGCATGGATGTTGAGGACAGCATTATTAAGTAGGGACACCTTATCATCGACTGATGTCGATTCTACTAAAGGAGTCATATCGATGAGAGATGCATCACTTAAGAGATTTTTTAAATCGATTTTTTGGAAATTGCTCAAATTCAATATAGTGGGACTAGGTTTGGGAGGGATTAAGTTATAGGAAAAATAAAGCAGGTCATGGTGGGAAAAGCAAGAAGCTAACAGCTGACCATGCGTTTCGATACAGTCAGGAGAGGCAATAATAATGAGGTCAATCCAGGAGTCATTGGTGTCAACGTTATGATCCGTAGCCGCTAACGGCAGAATATGGAAATCGACCGACTCAATTATTGACCTAAGTTTTTGAGAACGGAACGTATTATGTAATAAGTTAGTGTTAAAATCACCCATTATCATGCAATGTGCGTAATCTGATCCAAGTGAATCGAAAGCGGTTTCAAGAACGTTGAAATAATCAACAGTAGGCGGACAGTACACTACCCCCAGAATTGACCTTACACCCAAAATACAAATTTCTGGAAATAGAAATTCACAGGATGCTGAGTAGAAAGAAGGGGATGCTAATACAATTTTAAACGGAATATTAGCCCTTAAATATATAGCAACCCCGCCGCCGCCTTTTCCCGTCCGATCATTGCGTATAAGCACAAAGTCAGTAAGAGGGTATTGACAAGACGGTAAAGTTGGCTTTAGCCAGGTCTCGGACACTAAAATAGCATGCATATTATTTACGGAAAAAACATCTTCAAAATCCGCAAAATGACCTGGTAAACTCTGGGCATTAATGTGACATGCATTAAATAATAAGTTGTGACAGGACGAAAATGTATGGGTAAGCATGTCGCGGAGCGAAGATGCACTATCATTCAAGAGATCACACGAAGCGAATGAAGTATCAGTCATTAAAAGAATAATAAGAATCACTACTCGACATATTATATAACGGAATAATATATACAAAAACATAAATAATTATATATATACATATATTACGCAAGATAACGTTGAGAACGTAGCAATCAGGAGTAATCAATCTCTCTTGGGGAATTGAATTCGGGTCTCTTGACTCGAATTCTGATTACCCTACCACTCGGCTACCGTGGCTTCAAATCATTCATTTTGTAATTTTTTAAAATTCTAATATTTGTTTAGTATTTCAGTAATCTCATAATCTTATAAATTACAAATGAGAAATGAGAAACACAAAAAAAGTGCTAGTGGATGTATTTCAGGTAACACTTCTTGCCAAAGCTACATGTTTTTTGTTTTTGTGAAGAATACCACTAGATATACAGTGGCGTATGTTTTTAATTCTATTAATAATATATATACAATATTATTCATAGTATTTACATATTAAAAACTATGTTTATGTTATTTTTATAAATTTTTTAATACGCCACTCGGCTGCCCAATCAATTTCGATCGTTTATTGCATATATCCCGGTTTCTATTGCAAATACGTCAAAAGTGATTCAGGACGTTTTTACAGAAAATTTTATTCCTTACATTTCTTTTTGACCTTTTTTTCAAAAAACTGATTCTTGGGGTGGTTTTTAATTATTTTCTACACCCTGAATAAAATTAAAATTTTTTTAAACTGTTAGTCCTTCAAAAGTATACTAAAATGAACTTATATTGAAAAATTTTATCGGACTATTAGCTATATATTTCACATTATTAGCTATATATTACTTACTTACCTAACGTTCTGTAAAAATCCAATGCAGAATGTATGCCTCTCCTATTAGGAGGCTTTGCTATAATCGCCACGTTTGAGAAGCAAATAGGAGGAGTAATACCTCATACCTTAGACGCTGCTATATATATATATATATATATATATATATATATATATATATATATATATATATATATATATATATATATATATATATATATATATATATATATATATATATATATATATATATATATATATATATATATATATATATATATATATATATATATATAGTGACAAAAACATATTCAGTTATTTTCAACTTGTGCCTCACCAACTACTCAAATAAGCTTTCCACTTGCTGAAACTTTTGCTGTAATTTGTATGTATTGTATGTATATAAATTACTGTCATTTGTATGGAATATATTATGAATGAATGAATAAAAATACTTTTATTGTACACCACGAAATCGAAAAACATTAAAAATTAAAAACTAAAAAATCTGTACAATATGGCGGCCTTATCGCTGCATAGCGATCTCTTCCAGGCAACCAAAGGTGTTAAGAAGCTGCGTTACAGATACCTGGCAGGTGGTGCAATAATCAGGTAAAATAAATAATAGTAGTGTAGTATAGGTACTTGCACTTCACATTACCGAGCTGACCCCTATAGAATACGTTACCTTTTCATTTCACATTATGACGTCCTACCTTAGGAAGCGTATTCTATGGTATTAATGAAGAAGATTATGTGTCAGACCTATTCAATATCGCAACAGAAGTGTGCAAATTACAGCAAAAGTTTCAGCAAGTGGAAAGCTTATTTGAGTAGTTGGTGAGGCACAAGTTGAAAATAACTGAATATGTTTTTGTCACTATATATATATATATATATATATATATATATATATATATATATATATATATATATATATATATATATATATATATATATATATATATATATATAGCGTCTAAGGTATGAGGTATTACTCCTCCTATTTGCTTCTCAAACGTGGCGATTATAGCAAAGCCTGCTAATAGGAGAGGCATACATTCTGCATTGGATTTTTACAGAACGTTAGGTAAGTAAATAATTTACAGATCGATTTAATGATTTCGTAACAGGGCGCTTATCACTGGTGCCGGTGTCATTAAAATTATATATAGATAATAACTTTAAACAGAAATGAGCACTTACTTTTTGATACCCTTATCTCATATCTCAACTGCACGTTACCAGAATAAATAAATACGATCCTAGCAGAAACATACGCAGAAACTATCAATTTACTGATAATCGCTAGCTGTTTGTAATTCACACATGCGAAAAGAAAAAAATGTAAACAGTACTTCCCTATTAGTATTAACGCTGTCAATTAATTATTCACCCATTATGTGGGACCTTAAATTGTAATAACAACGCTAGTGGTACGCAGACAATGTTGTCTGTATTTGAAAACTCACGTGGAAGAATTTAGAGAAAAAAAATTTATAACCCACAATTTCCCATACTGGGGTAGGCACAAATCTAAACAATTAAGTACTTTCGACCCAATTTTCAATGATATTTATTTGGGATAACGTGACAGGTGGTGAGCCCATCGTCATTTTAATGTGCAAAGTAATGGTGCAACATATTTTTCCGTATATATTTACATAGATAAACATTTATATTTATCGATGTAAATATATATGGAAAAATATGTTGTGAATATAATATTATAATATGTGAAATATATAGCTAATAGTCCGATAAAATTTTTCAATATAAGTTCATTTTAGTATACTTTTGAAGGACTAACAGTTTAAAAAAATTTTAATTTTATTCAGGGTGTAGAAAATAATTAAAAACCACCCCAAGAATCAGTTTTTTGAAAAAAAAGGTCAAAAAGAAATGTAAGGAATAAAATTTTCTGTAAAAACGTCCTGAATCACTTTTGACGTATTTGCAATAGAAACCGGGATATTTGCAATAAACGATCGAAATTGATTGCGCAGCCGAGTGGCGTATTAAAAAATTTATAAAAATAACATAAACATAGTTTTTAATATGTAAATACTATGAATAATATTGTACATATATTATGAATAGAATTAAAAACATACGCCACTGTATATCTAGTGGTATTCTTCACAAAAACAAAAAACATGTAGCTTTGGCAAGAAGTGTTACCTGAAATACCTCCACTAGCACTTTTTTTGTGTTTCTCATTTCTCATTTGTAATTTATAAGATTATGAGATTACTGAAATACTAAACAAATATTAGAATTTTAAAAAATTACAATATGAATGATTTGAAGCCACGGTAGCCGAGTGGTAGGGTAATCAGAATTCGAGTCAAGAGACCCGAATTCAATTCCCCAAGAGAGATTGATTGCTCCTGATTGCTACGTTCTCAACGTTATCTTGCGTAATATATGTAATGATGGAAAAAACAGCGTGTGTCACGGTGTCATTGACCTTAATTACCAATAGAGTAATGTTTTAAAAAATGACCTTTATATGAAAAGTTTCCTCTCAATATTTTACGTATTTGTGGTCATAGTCATAAAAAATGTGCGTGCGTACACAATTAAGGATATGCTATAATTACGATCAAAATAAGTTGAAAATATGATAAATGAACGGTTTTCTTTGTACTTAATCATTGGACAATCATGTTTAATTTACTAGGTTAAGTAATTGTTATAATAAGTAATATCACCTAAGAAATTATTAAATTCTGGTTGTAGCGACATCTGTCGAGAAACTCCAAGTAATTCCAAAATTCCTTTAATAGCGACATCTGTTGTAAAACGCTTGAACTATTTAACAAAGTAGTCAATATCGTTACATTAGGTACAATCTACGCTTCCATTGTAGCTTGCTAGTTCACGCTTCACAACACAGGTGGCGCTAAATATGGCTATACATGTCTTCCTGCGGGGTGGTTCGCTCTTTTCCTACCGATTTAATAACGTTGTGATTATATACTCTTTGATATCATACTTACGACTAACACACATTAATATATTCCATAAAAACTATTCCGGGGTTTGAGTTCGTCTCAATGGTGCTAACAGTAATTATACTTGTGACAGTTGCCGTGACGGAATCGGCTTTATAATATGCGAGAAGCAACGGGTGTGTAAATCTCGTGGGTGGCGTAAGAGGCGATTAAGAGCCAAGACAATATCAATGGTTACCGAAAGACGGCGGGATAAACCACGAAAAAGTGCCATACCAAACTAATTAGACTAGCGACAAGCAGCAGCGTTTAAGGTATCACATGTCTGGTACTGGGATCGCCAACTTGCCGAGCGGGGCGATTATAACAAACCCCACGGGTAGGCCTATATCCAGCAGTGCCATACCCTTAT
Organism: Sericinus montela; assembly: GCA_029286605.1. Lineage (NCBI taxonomy): Eukaryota > Metazoa > Arthropoda > Insecta > Lepidoptera > Papilionidae > Sericinus > Sericinus montela. The sequence continues at coordinate 2,176,489 of JAGSMR010000018.1, read as the reverse complement.
GAACAAAAAAGTCTGTAGCACTTTGTACTTACAAGTAAAAAAAAATTCCACCGCAAGACAATCTTGTTCAGCTCTAGCACTCTTAGGTTAAAGTTGGCGATGGCAACGATTACTATGCTAACCTTTGACTGATGAAATATTGTTTTATTTAGTTTCTATTAGTAAAAACTTGTTATTGGCCTTCTCATTGTCATCTTTTTGCTTATGTAAGACGTATCGGCAGTAGGTTTTCCATAAAATTAATTAGTAAGTTACGTTCATATTAACCATTTTTATTATAGCTTATAAGTTGCAAGTCCATATCAAATCCAAATTCATGCAGACGTTTCTTTCTTGCCGGTCTTTAATTTTTTCTTAAATATAAAAAATAAATATCTTCACGCAATTCCCAATACAGGGGTAGACATAGGTCAAGTCTAGACAATTAAGTCCCTTTGACCCACCTTCCACCGAAGATATTTTCGGGACAACGTGACAGGTGGTGAGCCCGTCGCCGCCTTTATGTCCAAGCCAACGATGAAATTCGTACATAAGTTTTTGAAAAACTCATAGGTACTGCCACCTGGGGATCGATCTCGGGTCTCTCGACTCGAAATTCCGACCACCCAACAACTCGGCTGTCGTGACTGTAATTTTTTCTTAAGTTAAATTATATTTAGTACAAAAAATAATCTGTAAAAGTATGAGAACCGTTGTTCAACCTCGCCTTATCATATTCTGTTACTGCTTTCTTAATCCCTTTGTTGGTTAATCGTATTTTGCCAGCAATTTCTTATAGCTTTTATTATAGCTTATTATTTAAGATACAGTGCATACTTCCTTTAAAACTGACTACAAAATAGGAAGAGGTTCTCAATTCCTTGGTATGAAATTCTACATTGAAAACATTCTGCATTGAATTTTTACAGGACGTTAGTAAGTAAGTAATTTACAGATCTATTTGTTGATTTCGTAACAGGGCGCTTATAACTGGTGCCGGTGTCATTAAAATTTTCGATGTTTACTTTAAGCAGAAATGAGCACATACTTTTTGGAACCCTTATTTCATATCTCAACTGCACGTTACTAGAACTCAAAGATATGATAATTTGCACGTTACTAGAAAAGATATGATATTTTGTTACAAGAAATAAAAAAAAATATCTTCACACAATTCCCAATATAAGGGTAGACAGAGGTCAAGTCTATACAATTCGTACATAAGTTTTTGAAAAACTCATTGGTACTGCCACCTGGGGATCGAAATCGGGTCTCTCGACTCCGACCACCCAACAACTCGGCTATCGTGACTACTACAAGAAATAAAAATAAATGCAGTCCTAGCAGATAATTACGCAGAAACTGTCAATTTACTGATAATCGCTTGCTGTTTGTGATTCACACATGCCAAAAGAAAAAATATAAACAGTACTTCCCCATTCGTATTAACGCTGTCAATTAATTATTCATCCATTATGTTGGATCTTAAATTATAATAACAACGCTAGTGGTACGCAGACAATGTTGTCTGTATTTGAAAACTCATGTGGAAGAATTTAGAGAGCATTTTTTTATAACACGCAATTTCCCATACTGGGGTAGGCACGAATCTAAACAATGAAGTCCTTTCGACCCACCTTTCACTGAAGTTTATTTGGGATAACGTTACAGGTGGTGAGCCTTTCGTCATCTTGATGTGCAAGGTAATGGTGCAACATATTTTTCCATATGTATTTACATAGACAAATATTTATTAATACATATTTCGACTCGAGTGCAAACATTCTTTTATACAAGTGTTTGCCCCTAGCGGGAACCTTAGCTTCGCAAGCAGGATCACTAGCAACACACTTAAAAGTCATTTAAATTTTTTTTGTCTCTCTGTTTGTTCCACCTCCCTCAATCTTAATATTTCGTATCGTAATGGTTTCGCGTTAAATGTTAAATTAGTGGAGCAGCTAGACTCCAATGAAAATAATGTATTTGGTTATTCAGTACTAAAAAAACTTGTACATACTTGGTAGTATCGTCAAAGTCTGGAAACCATATCCGGTCTGGGTTTGATTGTCTCAAATCTTTGTAGTTAAATTCATCATTGTCGCTAACATCACTCCATTCTTCAAAATCTTCACCAGTATGATGCCATCGCGGATGGTCATGGTTGTCGGAAACTACGGATTGATCAATATCATAGTGTTCCTTTGGCAAATAATGATGCCAACTCCGAGCGTTCGCTTGGCGATTAAACAATGAACATATAACTGAAAAAAGAAGCAAAAGAACTTAACAGAAATAATTAAACATGATTAAAAGTAATACTATGTTGAGCCCCGGCAGATATGATAACCATCTCGAAAATAATAGACTAACAATTACCTAAACGGGCCGATGGCGGACAGCAACTTCTAATGTGCGAGGCGTCTTTAATCGCCAATCCACTCACTTCTATGTCCTGCAATTGACTATACAGGCTTAAGTAATAAAGAAATAAAACTTTAACATTACCTACTGACGTTGCGTATATCCAAAAATTCGGGTCTGATGTATTAATGTACCAATGCAATAAAGCGACGAAACTGTATTATAAGTCATAATTTCATCGAAATTTTGTGATTATGTATTATTTTTAAAACTTAGTACGCAGTAGAGTCATTTAAACAATATAATGTCGTCATTCATAATGCGGACGGCCAGGGTGTGGAATGCTCTTCCGGCGTCTGTATTTCCATTCTCGATGGAGGATTAGTCTACTTTTTAGTATAAATAAAAAAAGTATAAAATTGAACGAACTATCGTCATAGTTCTTAATCATATTATAGAGAAAAATATTAATAAAATTACTTACTGAAATAATCGTATAAATATTTAATATTTTCTTCACATTTTCATTTCCATTTTAATTTCATTCCTTATCTCTAACTTAAACAAAAACTTACTTAAACAAAAAAATGAAACAAAAAAAAAACATAGATGGCAGCAAATCGTCACAAAAACTAACGTTAAATACATATTTAAATAAATATTTTTGTTTTAAGCACCGCCCTGATTTTTTTTCTCCTTATATACTCCTGGTTGACAGGTAGATAATGCCTTTAGGCATTAAGTCCGCCAATTGTACATTCAAAAGTCACGATAGCCGAGTGGTTGGGTGGTCGGAATTTTGAGTCAATAGACCCGAGTTCGATCCCCAGTTGGTAGGCTCGTACCAATGGGTCTTTCAAAAACTTATGTACGAATATCGTTGGCCTGGACATAAAGATGGCGACGGGCTCACCACCTGTCACGTTATCCCGAAAATATCTTCGGTGAAAGGTGGGTCGAAGGGACTTAAATGTCTAGACTCGACCTCTGTCTACCCCTGTATTGGGAATTGCGTGAAGATATTTATTATATATATTTTATTTATAATTCTACATTCAATTATGTGTGCAATAACGTTTTTTAATAATAATAATTATACATATTTAAATATATTTAAATTTTTATGATACTAACAATTACATTCACATTAACTGTGATCCACAAATTTAAATTTCAGCTCTTATGAAATTTAACTAGGAGAAACTGTTCTCTTATTACTAGTGTATGCCTTTATTGTAGACTCCATGAAATTAATGGAATGAAATGAAGCTAGCATACTTGATGAATACTTTTTTAAGAGGCGTTAAGTTTAACGATCATTTAAATTTGTGGATCACAGTTAATGTGAATGTAATTGTTAGTATCATAAAAATTTAAATATAATATCAATTTAAAAATTTGAATGAAAACTATAACAAATTGATTAATAATCACAAAACTTTGATGATCAAATTTTATCATTATATTAATTAATAAAGATATATTTAAAACAAATATTAAAGATATATAATATGTTGTAAACAGTTTTTACAAAAAACTTACTCAAAACCAAAATATGTTTATCTATTATCATTTTCTTATCCAAATTCAGACGAACTTAATCTTTTACTATTATTAATATCACTTTATCGAATCGCTGTAATCAACTAGAATAATCATATCCGAACCGGTGCAAAAGCAGAATGCTTTAAAGCAAGGAATGTTGTAAGAATATAAATTCCCCTCCTTCCCTCGCATACCTAAACCTCCCATAAACACGTTTCTCAGACTCACGAGTCAATTTAGGGTGACTCAGTCGTCTGTAAGTAACCTTTATGTGCTATTTGCATCTAAACCGTAAAGTTGATTTTCATATGTGCAATATTAGCAATAACGGTATATTTGTTAATGACCATCCTTGTGTGCGAGGATGTGCGGTAAGTTATTCCAGTTTTTTTACAGGATGTAATTTTAAATGTAATTAAATATTTTTTTAATTATTTTTCCGCCGCGTCTCACCAATAACTTCAACAACATAAGATACGCCGCGTCCATAACTTCTTTTTTGAGATAGGTAAATAAATGAGGTACATCTTGCTTAATGTAAATTTTATTATTTTGTATAGTAAAATCTTACCTAAATTAGTTAAGGTATTATTATTATATCTTCACGCAACATCCTTGACGTGGTATCCAGAAAGAACAGAGCGCCAAGTGTCACGAACCATAGGTACCCCCTTCGCTTCTTTCAAATTCATCATTTTCATCATATACGCATATCGAGGTATCCCTCATTTCTTTGAGCAAGGTAAACGAGGTGTAAATAGACTTTATGTTTAATATGTGTAGTTGCACAAGCAATACAAAAAGGTAATTACTTAATTTATGATTGCACTGCCCAATTTGTGCGGAAAAATAGTAAATATCTCAGAAAATTTGATACGGGAATCTTTACTTTACTTTACATAAATGTGAAACGGACCGTGCGGAACTTCTTCTTAGTCCTGGGTAACAACGCATTGGAACCTATTATTAAATTTTTAATTTTTGCCTTTTGCGATCGGGTTTGCGATCGTTTTTCATTTCTATTCATAAATTATATATTTAATAATTATTCAAGCATTTAGAAAGTATTATGTATGCAATAGTAGTACCAGGCATCATTCAATTTATATATGAATTTTCAACATCATAGAAATTTTTACTTAAAATATGACTGTACCGTGGAAAGTACTCTATGTAACTTCGACTACAAAAAACAAAATTCAAGTTTCAGTGGATTTCTCAATAACTTTCTTACATCTTTATAATAATGGTATAAGATTTAGTCACAATAATTTTATAACCTTATCATATTAAATTAATATTAGATATGGCATAAATCGTACGGTAAACATGTCCGTATTTCATATATAGTTATAGAGTAAGATCAAGGATCTAATTAGTATGTCATGCGTGCTCGATACACTCAATGATCTAAATCCGTTTTGTTAAGAAAAAGACAAACGACATTCAGTTTAACTTAACATAAATGAGTCAGCGGTAAAAATCCGGGCAATGTATCTACTAACAAAATCTCCCAATGATATGGTAAACAGGGTTACTCATTCAATTAAAAAGACGCTATAGAAATGATCGAAACACTATTCTTAAAAGAATGAAAAGTCATTTTGAATACATAATTCACAGAAAAAGTATCAGAAAAGGCTTGGAATAAAATAACAGACATCAAAAATTATCACAATTATCCCCGACTTTGATATTACCTTTGAATAAAGATGTAGGCCTATATTGATGGCATCTGTTATCATAATGTTGTATAACAGATATGAGTAAAACCGAAATTTAATGACGTCAGTATCGAATAATGCCTAAATAAACAATATATATTTGTTTAAATCATCAACAGCATCACGATAGCTGTGTGGTTGGATGATCGGAATTGAAGTCAAGAGACCCGAGTTCGATTCCCAATTGGCAGGCTCGTACCAGGTTTTTTCAAAAACTTATTTACGTTGGCTTGGACATAAAGACGGCCGGGAGCTCACCACCGGGCGCGTTGTCCCAAAAATGTTTTCAGTGGAAGATGGGTCGAAATGACTTAATTGTCTGAACTGATGGTAACTTCAGGTCATAGTCCTCTCCCGTACGGGAGGGATCGTCATAATCACCACGTTTGGAAAGCGGATTGGCGATAGTAGTACCAGGCACCATGCACCTTAGACGCTGATGCCCATCACCAGTCTGTTCATTTTAAGTCTTAGATGGTTATCCCACCAACTGTCGAAAGTCAACTGCATTTTAAAGGCCTTTCCCATCTCTTACGACGACTACAGGAAGAGATAGGGTGGCATTATTCATGTTCCGATAGCACAGGCGAATTCAATTACAAAAGAATATTCAATTTGTTTATTCGCATGAACATATTGAAATATTTGGTTTCGTCAAAGTACACTGGTATCGAACTTTAACTTAATGACTATTAAAAAAACTCCAATATGACAACGAGCCAACATGGCGTCCCAGTTTAAGTGAAAAATATTAATGTTTTGTATGACCTTAGTCTTACCACAGCAAATTACATTTGCCAATAAAAAGCATATATTTTTTATAAATATACTCCATATTATGTACTACGTTTACAATAAATTAGTAATAAACGGACACAACTCTAAAATGTAAATACCATTACGTGAAAGAAAGTGATTTTGTTTCAATAAATTCATTTAAATTCAAAAAAAAAATGTTATTTAAAAATTAAATTTAATTATATATGTTAATTCAATTCCCCCAAGGCTATAAACTATATCTATTCCCCCAAGGCGACGCACACCAGCTCGTCCCCGTTGGTGTGGAATGCAGCGCGTAAAGCAGCGATGGAGACTGCTACCCGTCATGCACAGCCCGACACGATAGAAGGTGGAGGACAAAACGCAGAGTTTTGGGAGAATGTTAGAGAAGATCTAGATTTTGTTAGAGGAAACGAAAGAATTGATGTATGTATTATTTATTTATTATTGTTGTGTATTTGAATGGATGGGCTGGTACTGCTAGACCAGGATATGAATCAGTGCTTGGAATGTTTGGTGATTAAAGGGTTAACGATGCAGGCACACGGAAATCCATATACTATAAGTGCGAGAAGTGTGATCGATTTATTCCTGGTGGATGTCTAAATGCGCGAACAGGTGATGGATACGCAAGTATTCAGGGGTGCCGCCACGTGACGGACCTAGTGGATAATGAATGTATAAAGAAAATGATGAATGAAAATTAAAGATAGTAAGAAACAGGAACTCAGTTCTTTAATTATTTACCTACTCTACAGTCTTATGATGTGACATTGCATAAAAATCACAGTACCCGCTAAATCTAAAACATTAAGTGCTTAAAGCTGTATGATTGTTTAATTACATCAATATTTATTCTTCTATTGTATCATTTGTTATAAGTTAATCATTGTTGTAAAGAAAAATCAGCTGTGTATTTTAAATTGAAGTACTTTACTAAAATACATTTATATATTACTTATACAATCGTTATTCTTAGTTTGGTGCAGTGGTGGTAGTGGATGGGCATGGAGACGACCGCAACATATTCACAGCTGAAACGCAAAAAAAGGAGGGTTATTTTTAATTTCGAAACGAGAAAACCTGAACTTATACTTTCGTAATAACAATAAATGAATTTATTATGCCTATTAAGAAAAACAGATGCACTATTTTGTCTCAAATAAAATAAAAGTATAAAATATTTTATTTGAAATCTATCCATCGATGACAGCTTTGTTAGACCCCTCTTTCACTCTAATAACGTGATATTTAATAAAATACCTTAAAAATTATCTGACTAATGGGCAGTCTAAAATATTAAAAAATACTTTGTACATACACCAGATAAATGTGATTTAAGTGCGGACGTGAAACAAGCATTACATTTTTTGTTAAGCTATAATTCTTCTATCAAAATATCACACAGTAAATTAACATTAAATAATAAAATAACTAACACAATCTCTATAATATTATTATTTGGGAAAACCTTATGACCAGCGGTGGACATTTTCTGGACTTCGATACCTACTGTTTTTATCAGACTCATAATTATATACTCATATCAATATTATAATATTAAAATATGATAACAGGTATATGATCCGAGACTTGATGCTTTACTCGTTTGTGTATAAAGTATAATTATTGTAACATTCATATCCCTATTAGACAGGTTTGTTTGGGTTTTGAAATCCTAATCAGACACAGACACAATGGATTTCTATTGTTTTAAAAATTAACACTTTCAGTGGGTATGATGTACCACTCGAAAATAGATACTGCATGCCGACCTTTGCTTAGAAATTGTCAACGTCGTCAATTAGTAATATTATTTATCCATTTGTCTAATGTTCTAAAACATGTATATCCTGTGATATGCATCCTTTTTGAAATTATTGAATATAATAATTGGATAGATAGGGGCTGATCATTTCTATCAAATTCATAATAAGTTTTTTATTCGTTTACCTTGCCTAAACTTACTACTTTACCTCCAAAAACAAAATCAAAAGCAAGTTATAAGAAGTTATTATGTCGTTATGATTACTCGTCTGTACAAATAGTTGTCTCTAGAGTCACCACACTTGACCTTCAAACTGCGACGTGTATATCGATGCCAATAAGTAATAAGTATCATATTTTGTTTACGGTATTTAAAAAATCAATTAGTCTTTAGTTAATTCTCTAAATTATTAAACTTGTTCTTCTGTTTACCCTACAGGCTAAATTTATTTAATTCCTAGGAAATAAACAAGAATAAATCATTAATATAAACAAGAAAAGCGAACTAGATCTAGTAAAGTATACCTCAAATTTGTTTTTTAGAACTGTATCTAGTAAAGTATACTTCAAGTTTGTTTTTTAGAACTGTATCTAGTAAAGTATACTTCAAATTTGTTTTTTTTTTCTCCTAAATATCGTCGAGTTAAGTTTACACAGACAAATATGATTTTCAACATTTTTTGCACAACAGATTTTACAGATATTTATTTACTACGTACAAATCTGTTAATAAAAAATTGTAAAAACAATTCAGTACTTACAGACGCCACAGGCTTGAGCACACAACAAACGCCCAGGGTTAGGATAAGTGACGTTGTTAGATCCACAAACTGGATTGTATTCCGCAGTCACTGGACAGGTTCTGATGCATTCTTGTACAGTTGGATTGTTGTCTGCTGACGTCGTAGACCTAGAATTCAAACTGAACTTTAAAACCTTGATGGCAATAACTACTTTTTTTATTGTGAGTGAGAATTGAGAATAATCCTACCGCCTTCGAACTAAACATTACAGATTTGAAAGTTACGGTTGATCGGGATTGAATATTTGTCACATTTAGTTTATAACCTTGAAAAAATAACATAAAATACCAGAAATATGCAAGATTTCTGTGGAAAAGACCTGAAACATTATTTGTTGTATCGGGTTCCCAGATAGTTACTTCTTATTCTAAGAGAATAAAAAATCCTGCGGGAATTTCGAGATAGTAAATGCAATTCAATAGGGTTCGGCCCGCGGACGAAGTCGCAAAGGAGAAACCAATTGCATTTCGATTCTGTATAAAATACATCATGTATATAGAATATAGTATTTATGAAAAGAATTGCTGTTTTATAGAAATAACAGCAGAGTATTAGCATGACCTAATGACAAAAATTTATTATTATGAAACCATTACAATAATAAGAAAATGTCACAATAATCATGTGTCTCTTGAATAAAGAAATTATCACGGAAGACCTTCAACCCTGTTGACTTCTCAATGAGTGATTAAAATACAATCTTCTCACAATAAATACTTCAAAAACTTCATTCGTCATCTTTTTGGCCAAAAATAAACACATACCATATTTTCCACCTGTTAACATAAATAAACAACACTGAAATAAATCGATCGAGTCATGTGAAGTATCTAGGACTGTGGTTAGACTATAAATTACCTTTTTTTTGAAATTGCACGACGGTCATGCCAAAACAAAACTAACATCTATTTTGCTATCACTACGTAAAATAGCCAACTGTAAACCAAACGAAATACGTCCTATAATTTAATTTTCTTTGGTTAAGTCTCAGAAATATGGGAGCATCTGCAGAAGTCTCCAATCTAAGCTCAATGCAAAGAACTCAAATTAAAGTAATTAAAGTCTTATTCCATTATCATTATCTAACTCCTACAAATATGATTTATGAAAAAACAAAAATATTTAATCTCAGACAACTTTATATTTATTACACTTTCATTCTTAATAAAACATAAGTATTAACTCGATTCAAAATAAAATAGAGTTACAAAAGAAAACAATGACCCATAAGAAATAAAAACAAATTAGAATTTGACATTACACTTTAATTTTATTTAAATGACAGTAATATTCGGTTTAGAAATTAATAAGAGCACCTGGCCCATTCAGAGGGTAAGTATCTGATGTAGCCTTATAAAATTTAATTAAATAAATCACTGAATTGATAAACGTACGAACAAATTATGGCAGAAAATAATATTATTAGAGGGAGAATAGCTGTATAATTTAATAGATTGCCAGATGATATAAAAGAATACGATAGCATGCCAAGCTAAAAAAACAAATTAAAAAACTATGTCTTATACTGTACCATTTAAGGATACATTTCATACATTGATATAGGTATTTTAAACTGTGTGTATATGAAATATTATAAATATAAAATACTTAAGATAATAGGCTTCCAAAGCTCTAGAGGTATATGTTTAAAAAATGTATCTCATTATAAGTGAAATGTATGTTCTTACGAGAAATAAAAGTGCGTTAATGTTATTTTATCTATAAAAATGCCAATAAAAATAATATTTGAAAAACTCAGGCGTTAAAGTTTCGAATATAGTGACTTTAGAATACAATATTTTATATCCCTTTCCAATTTTATGTTAAAAAATTGTAATAAATTATAAAAGTAATTGAAAATGCTAGCGGAATTAATAAAAAAAAAACAGGAAATGATAATTTTTCTGTGTATCTTACGTCAGGCAGTAAATTCGTTCCCTGGTTAGGCGTCGCCTGAGATTGTCCCACACTTTAAACTATATCTGGCGTCAACGTCCTTAGCTGAACTCGATATGTATATATACTTTCGGCGAAAGGAATATTTAAAGTATTTTACTTCTAGATTTTATGAAATATATTGAAGGGCTTCTGCAGGTCTCTCCTATACTTTTTACGTGATAAGTAAAATATACAAAATGAGCAAATTTAGACTATACTTAATAATACGTAATTATAAGTACGTACCCATTTATTGGATTTTGCGTAGTCGTTTGTTGTCCCTGACCAGGGAGCTGGCTTTGACCGGGGAATTGTCCTTGGTTGGGGAACTGTCCTTGGTTGGGGAACTGTCCTTGGTTGGGAAGCTGTCCTTGACCGGGAAACTGTCCGGGGTACTGTGCCTGATCAGGGAATTGCCCTTGGCCGGGAAACTGTCCCTTAACGGGTAATTGACCGGGGTATGATCCTTGTTCAGGATACTGCCCAGGATAAGGCCATTGACCAAGGAATCTTCGGTCCGGATTTTGGATCGACCACTGTGGTTGTCTTTGCCCGAAATTTATTGATTGTCTATTCCAACCGTATCTATCTTCCAATCCTTCTTCATTACCACTTTCTTCCAACTGTCTTCTACTTCTTATATTAATCCCAACAACTTCGTTTACTATTAAAACTGAAAACAACAATTTATTCTAACAAAAAAGTTTATTTGATAGTCTGGAGATCCACTATATTTATTTCCACCCAATGTCGACGCAAAATGTGGTATTTTACAAAAGTATCATATAAGAAAATGTAAAAAACAGATATCTAAATTTAAAAACCAGCTATTTAAAATAAAAGAACAAATAATTTAAGGAATGTTAACTAAACGTTTTAATACCCTGTACAAATTATTTAATGAAAATCAGTTATATTTTAAAAAATCTCATAATGATAATAGGTAAACTCGGCGTTACTCGGCTGTGTCGGTTACAGCAACCTAAGGTTATTTCCGTGCGTGTGGTTTAAATTAAGCACACCATTTTCTTTCCCTAAGTGTCGCAAGAGGTGACTAAGGAAAGTCTTAAAATGGATATAGCCGCTGATATTGTGGGATAAAAATCTCAACACATAAGACCATAATTAAGAAGACCGATGATGGACCAGCAGCGTTTAAGGTGGTATCTCGTATATGGTATCTAGGTGGTTTTCCAAGCATAGTGATAATGTCAAATTATCATTACGGGAAAGGACTCTGTCCTTTCACGATAGGACTTTTATAAGCCTATTTCTTTTTTGTAACCTATAGTCAATGGTCGAAATTCTAGTTAAATTAATTAACTATAACAGCTTCACGGAATCGCCAGACACGGTCACTATATAAAAGTATGTATTAAAAACACGTTTAAATTGGTAAGCCTCAAATCAAGTTTGCATAATCAAATATGTCTCACACGAATATTTTATAATTAACGAAACACGATAAATTTAACTTTTCGTTGGACACTAGGATTCGTATCTTATAGTTGAAACCAAGAATGTTATTGCAACAAAAATGCGAATTTACCGATTTGGCTAAGATTTGGTAATGACATATTTCGAATATTCTGAGTAGATATTGTCGTTTTTCTTCTTATTAATTAGAGAAAAGAATATAATGTCATTTATTTCCAACCAAGGTACTATTTTTTGAAACAGCATGGTTACAAAATTATATAACATCCCATACCCAAATTAAAATTTTAAAAGCATTTGATCACAAAAAATATAAAATAGGGATAAAATATAAATATAAAGAATGTCAATTTCAAGTCCAAGTAAAATAAAACAACTTATACTTACTTGGACTTGAAATTATTTAAAAACCTTATCTCAAGTTCCTAACAATATTAATTCAAGTTTTTAACATTTTACATATTAATATGATAATTCAATTACTGCAATAAACTGTAATACGTCATACATTAACATTAATAGAATTTTAAAATATATATCTAAATAAAGTGCTGCTTACAGAAAAGATACAAGTAATATTTTAAAACAGAGGAATAAACACAAATGGGAATATCCAGTATTCCAAAAACTAAATCTGCTAATTCTTAGCTTCATAACTTACCAAACAGCAAGAAAACGCCAAATCTCTTCATTATGATTTATATTTTTTTTAACTTCGGGTAATTAAATGCAAATGGACTGATCTGTCGCGCTTCTTAGCGTCACTGGCCAGCGACGACGGCCAGCAATGTTTATAAACGCCACGCTTGTCGATCACGACCCGTTTTTCGCGTATCTCTCGCTTTTAGAATAATGATGTGCGCGTTTAATTCCAGGCAATTCTGAAGTTTTTTATTTTGCCTTTAATTAACATGTTTATTTTTCTACATTTTCGCAATTTTGTATTTGAAATTTTAGTTATACGTTTTCTTTTACAACTTATAATAAAAAGGTATTTTATGTTACTAATGAATAACAGAGATAAAATCACATAATATTATGTAAATAGTCCGCATACACACCACACATACGATAATACTATTTGTGCTTAATGAGTGTAATCTTAAGACAGAAGTAAAACAGAGCATTCTTTCTGGTCTGTACTGTGTCCTTTTTAATATATCTTACCCATTTTCATCATCTTTGTCTTCGTTCTAAGCAAACCCTCTCACTAAAAACTTAAAATTTTTACAGCAAATCCTTTTCAGTTACAGCTGTGAAACTCTGGAACTCCCAACTACTGAGTGTTAAACGTGCTAAAACTTCCTGTGAGTCCAACAAAAAGCATGTTAAGAAACAATCTGTCTCTCTAGTCATCATCATTTCTTTCCTTTCTCCTATTTAAATCGAATTGTGTAAATTCGCTAAAAGTCTTTTATTTTCTTGTTTGTTGTATGTATTTTATAAATTTCATTATATATATATATATATATATATATATATATATATATATATATATATATATATATATATATATATATATATATATATATATATATATATCTATTTTTAAGGGCACCGTACTCATTAATTTTAGCCTTCCTTGGGTTGACTGAAAGAGTTTGTTGTATAGCAATAAGGCCGCCTTTTGTCATCCTTTTGTAATGTGCTTAGGTATTTATTTAACTATGTGCCAATAATGTGTAGTGCATTGTAAAGAATAAGGTATGACAACCACTAATATTAAGACCGTCACCGAACTCAATAAATAAAAAGAAACAACTAGGATTTGACCTAAGCGAATTTTATGGTATTTTTAATTTCCGAGTTTACGAGAGAAAACGTTAACAAACAAATGTGTATATATATATATATATATATGTATATATATATATATATATATATATATATATATATATATATATATATATATATATATATATATATATATATATATAGTATCGATATATTATATATAATTTCATGTCAACACTATTTAACAAAGTTGATGATAATAATGACCTAAGCTAATTGTGGGACGTAAATCCCCCGTTGCTATTTCTCTTTTTCCACGTGGGAACGTATGGAAATTGGTAGTTTTAATCTGACTAATGTGAAATCAATTTATGTTGCGAAATTAATTAATTCTAATGCAATTAATGATAATGTACACTGTGGTGGTATCGGCTTAAGAATATTCCATCCCCTTTTTTCTCTTGGTTGGTCAGGGGCAATTAATAGAAATGAAAATAACAATGGCAACCGACAGATAGCGGGATATCCATCTCAAAAAAAAATACCAAAGCAAAATAAGTAGACTAGTTATCGGGCAGCAGCGTCCAAGGTACAAGATGTCTGGTACTGCGTTCGTCAATCAGCTTGCCGAGCGTTGCGATAATGGCATACCATACCACAGGAGAGGCCTATGTCCAGCAGTGGACTATTACAGGACTTGACGTATCTATGTATATAATGTAATCATTTGCATTTTACGTCCAGCACGGACAAGTGTAGGTTTGAAATTAGTTTTGCATGACTCGTGATTGGTCTGTGAAGAGCTCCATGACACTCTAAGCGTATTTTCTGACCTCCCAAAGGCCTTTGATTGTGTTTAACATAAAACTTTATTCTCAAAACTTGAATACAGAATTTTTTGTGCAAAAAAGCACATCCTCATTTGTCGATCTAAAATATATTACATGTCTAAAAAATTAGTAAAACGCTATCTAAATAACAAATATTTACCATAAGTATTAGCCAATTCGTACTTAGTACTGTCCAAGATACCAACAAATAAATTTATAATTTTTAACTTTCATGTAATATTATTGAATATTCCCAGATGGAATGCAAAGTTTAATAAAATAACGTCTAAAACGAACGAAAAAAATACAAAAAGTCTAATAGAGGATTTATATTTATATCTATTGAAACTATAATCAAAGCTTCACATTTTTCTTTTTCTGTTTCTTATATAAATTTAACTAATGCATACATTTTGCATATTTGCACACAATCGATATAAGCAAACAATATGAAAGAAAAATTCAATGATTATGCGCATAACAAGTGCACGTTTGATGGTAGCATTGTATTTTTATACTATACTATTTTCGTAACACGTTAACAGACATATACGTTAACAGAGGTTTGTTTCAAACTTCTCTTTTTATCGCCGTTGTTATTTTAAAAGGATCAAAGTCGATTTTTTCTGTATCAGAAGATATCGGATGCCCAATGCATACATAAAATTATCACGCATTATCCTTGATTGGGTTGCCAAAGAAAACAAAACACCTGTCTATGTATATACCAGTGTCAATATCTTTATTATATATCTATTCTTATAACAGATTCGACTTTATCTTTGAAACTTGTTTTAAGGCACCCCGACGAACACACTAGTAAGTCGGGTGCCTTAAAACAAGTTTTAAAAAAGTTTATTTGCGTTATCCGTAGTGAATATTTACAAATTTAATAATTGAAGGCGTTGAACTCCTTCGATGCCTTGGAGTCGTCTGCATCGATAATGTACCCTGAACATTAAGAAAATACACACATTCTTTCTGAGTCATTCCGGATGACCACTTTTCTAAAATTTTCTTCGTTTGAATAAGCTTATAGACGTCCATAGGTTGTGTCAGTCAGATGGACTTTTTCTCGTTTGTCACTCTAATCCCATGACAGAAGATGCAGTTTCACCACATATTTTTGCAGATCATTAGAAGAGAATGGGGTTCACATCACTTTTCATAGTGTCGCCGGATCTGAGGTTCCGGGTGGAATTCCCGGACGTGTCAATTTGAAAATCACTTTTTCTACATTGTCTCGGGTCTGTATGTTTGTGGTACCTTCTTTGTTCCCATCATAACACAAGCGCTTAAGCTGTTTACACTGAAAACAGCAACTTTTTATTTATTTAATGTTTATTGTTACACCTTATACCTTATACCTTAAGGGCTACAATGGGCGGACTTAATGCCTGGTGGCATTCTCTACTAGTCAACTTTTATTATGGTGTGAGAAGTAGATGACAGGTGTTAACAAGAAAAATATTGATTAATGCTCCTATATATAATATATACACATATAAACAATAAATATTTTATGGAAAAATACATACATGTATTACATAAACTAAACGTACATAATTATATATAGATAAGTAAATAATATATATAAAATATAAGCATATAAATATACATAAATATATATTAATGATTCTTAAGATAATACTCACGAACTAATCTCTTGAACGAATATTCGGAGCAGATTTTATCTTCAAAGGTAGGGCGTTCCAGAGTAGTGCAGCTTGTACCGTAAAAGAGGAGGTAAAGTATCCTGTATTATGTTGAGGAATGTGAATCCTATGTTGGTTTATGGAGCGAGGTGCTCTGTCTTGAGTAGATTGGAGATGTTGAAAATTATTTCTTAGGTAAGAAGGAGAATTAGAGTTAGTCAATACAGAATACAACAGAAACAGAATTCGGGAGCTACGCCTTTGACGAATGGGAAGCCATTTAAGCTTGGAATGGTAAGAGGAGATATGGTCATATTTACGTAAACCGAAAATAAATCTAATACAGTTGTTGAGAAGGCGCTCCAGTTTGTCTAGACGTGATTGGAATAGATCTGGATAACATATATCGGCATAGTCGATAATGGGCAATACCAGAGACTGAACCAGCAAAAGCTTAGTTTTAAAGGGAAGCAAATTTTTAAGGCGAAAAGTCAATGCCACCTTACATGCACTCTATGTAAGGTGGCATTGACTTTTCGGCTTATTTCCGCAACCTGAAGTTCCCAGCTTAACGGCTGATCCAAATGCACGTCAAGATCAACTACGGTATTAGAAAATGAAATTAATGTTCCATTATAATAAATGGGAGAAAGGTTACCGTAATCAATCCTGGCCAGCATCCTAGGACCACCCATTACTATGGCTTTACATTTTGTTGGGTTGACGGTAACACCATATCTAATGGACCAATCCCTAATTAACTCAAAATTTTTATTGAGCTTAAAAATACAGTTATTGAGATCACCCACTTCCGATTTATCGTAAAGCTGAAGATCGTCTGCATACTGATGATACGAACAGTTTAAGACAGTGGTGATGAAGTTAATAAATAACGAAAACATTATTGTCGAAAGTATACCACCTTGCGGCACCCCAGAATAAAGCCTAACCCAATCCTAAGCCTGCCAACAGTCAGTCCTAAGCGGACTGACTGTTGGCGGCCGCGAAGATATGATGAGAACCAATCCAGGGCTGGGGTCGAGAATCTGTGGTAAGTAAGGTAGAATATAAGGATATCGTGATCAATTGTGTTAAAAGCGTTTGAAAAGTCAACCAGCACCACCACTGTCAACTTTTGCTCATCCATGCCCTTCCTTATGTCATCTGTGACCTTGACAAGTGCTGTAGTGGTACTGTAACCTGGACGAAAACCTGACTGAAAGTCATTCAGTAGTTTATGTTTGTTTACGAACGTTGAGATTTGCTTATGTACATAGGCTCCAAGAACTTTAGAAAGGAAAGGAAGTATAGAGATCGGTCGAAAGTGATAAGGCAAGGTAGAATTATTTATTTTAGGAAGTGGAAGTACAAAAGCCTTTTTCCACAGGGTCGGGTAAACACCAGAGTCTAAAGAAAAATTAATAATAAAAGTACCTATACTACACTACTATGCACCATCCCAATAGTTGACAGTTACATTGGTTCAAAGTAATTTACAAAATTAAGAAAAAAAATTAAACAATAAAGCATTGCTAATTAATTATAACAAGTAATTTTAAAAAAATATTAAAACAAAAAGTAGCTAGTTCTTTGAACTCTTCTTCATTGGAAATCTTCTTCACACTACTATCTGGGAGCTTCACATAAATGTATCCATCAATAGTCCAGACATTTTTCAAGCCAAAATGCTTGCGGGCCAGCTTAAGAACATTCTGGCGTGCTCTTGTAAGAAACTCACAGACAGTAAATGGAGTGTTCTTTAACTTAGTTTTAGACTTTCAGACCTCCCTCTTTGTTGTGTGATCACAGAAATGGACCAAAACTGCTCTGCTTCGATCCAAACCCTGTGCTCCAAGTCTATGACATCTCTTAATAGATGAGCTTGTCACTTGAGTAAGGCCTAGCTTATTATGCATGAGACCTAGAACTTCTTGCTTAACATTAGATTGAGGATCCTCAGTTATGCCTTTAAACAATAGAATCTTAAACCGATGTCGCGATTCAATATCATCAATAGCATGAATACATGTTTTTATTTGTTGCTGTAGGAGAACAAACATATTGCTGACCAGGCTGCTGTGCCAGGACTTCTATGCTTGAAAACATAGAAGTCCCGGCACAGCTGCATCAGAGTTGGATTTGTGGGGATTAATGCAGCCTTTAGACGACTCTCAAAATCAGCCATCTTAGCACTCCAACTAACTTCAAGCTCCTTCTGCAGCTGATCTACGTTAGTGACATTAGCCATGACAACTTCCTGTGTTGTGTTGTTATAAAGTCTTGTAATATAAACAGTGCAGTAGGATGGTGCAAGAAAGTTTTAATTCTTATTTACATTTATAAAACAATTACTTTTAAATATCAAGCCACTTAAACTCATACTTAATTGATAGAAATTGCAATGTTAATGTTACTTTAATCAATTAATAATTAAATTATAAAACAGAGCTTATATATAAACAGCTGCAACTTATTTGACATTTACCCACTAAACTATGTGCAAGCTAGCAATGTATGTAATGTTGGTCTATTTATGTATCTATCTATATGTATATGTGTTGTATGTAGTCAACATGTTTAGTTTTTTACACTCCGCCGCTATAGCTTGTAACGCGAGCGAATAATATAATTGTATCTTACTACTCTAATGCAAATCGTGCAATCCTGATAAGAGATAATTGAAACATACAATTTCTTTACATGCAATTCTACATGCCTGGTTGATATATACGTGTGTACTACTGTCATCCAGTTAGTAATAAACGAGTGTTACAAGACAGCGGTTGTTTCATTGCATTCACAAACATATCATTGGCGACGAGGTAGGAGTACCCACAAGTAAAAAAAATGGCTTATCTGAGAAATCTGCCTATTTTTGACCATAAGTCAAGTGAATGGTCAATTTTCAAAAGCAGACTAACTCAGTTTGCGAAGATAAATCGCGTCAAAGAAGTGAACAAAACTGGAATTCATCCATCTCACCCATCTTACGGATGAAACGTATCGCTTGGTACGAAACTTAGCGTACCCGCAAGACTTAGAATCTCTAAGTTACTCGAACCTCGTTAAATTACTCGACGGTCATTTCAAGTCAAAAAAATGCTCATTTGTGGATAAAGAAAAATTTTTTGAGGCAACCAGAAATCTAGGCGAATCATTGGGAGACTGGGCTGCGCGATTGAGAGGTCTCGCAAGCAATTGTGACTTCGGCACTGCCTTGGAAACTAATTTAAGAGATCGTTTCGTCCTCGGCCTGGGCCCTGGCCCGGAACAAAATAAGTTGTTCGAACAAGACCCGTCCACATTGACACTGTCAGTAGCTATGGAGCTAGCCGAGCAGGCGGCGTATGCCAGGCAGGCGAAGGTTATGTTGTGCACCAGCGAACATGCTCCTATTAAGGAGGAACCGGTATACCGAGCGAAATTTCAAGGTCAAAGAGACAGCGGCGCGGTTATACGGCGTCCTAATGCTGGTCAAGGACATCAGCAGGTCGCGACCAACCGGGAGATTTTTCTCGTTGTTCGGTCTGTGGCTTGAAGAACCACCAAAGTGATAAGTGCCGTTATAAAAGTTACAAATGTCAAATGTGCGGTGAAAAAGGTAATTTAAAGAAAGTGTGCGATAGTGTCAATAGATCGCGGATGTACCATATCGAGTCGGTAAGCGAACCAGAGCAGGTCAAGGACACGTCTTGTGAGGAGTGCCACAATTGTAATTTGAGGTATGTGACTGATAAGCCCATTTCAATTGATGTAATAATAGGTAATCAGTGTATGACAATGGAGCTTGATTCAGGATCGAGTAAAAGCGTGATTTCTTATAATACATATAAGGAAAAATTCTTAAAATATCCATTACGTAGTAGTTCTGTAAAAATGTGCTTATATAATGGACAAGATTGATCCATTAGGTTATATTATTGTAGAAACTAGTTACAATAACAGTACAAAATTGATTAAATATTTTGTTGTCAAAAATGGGGGACCGCCTATACTAGGTAGGGATTTCACGACCGCCTTTAATTTTGTGATTACTACTAAATTAATTTACATAAGAAATGATTCCGAATTGCATGAGTTATTAAATAAATATTCGGTGTTGTGGCGTGACGAGTTGGGCGCATTTAATAACTTTAAAGTCAGTTTGCAGTTGAAGACGAATGCTGTGCCTAAGTTTTTTAAGCCGCATACTGTACCCTTTGCCCTCAGAGATAAAGTCGAACAAGAGCTAAACCGATTAGTGCACTTGGGTATCCTTGTTCCTATTATTTACTCTCAATACGCCACCCCCTTTGTGCCAGTTTTAAAAGATAATGGCCAAGTTAACATCGCAGGTGATTTTTCTATTACATTAAATAAGGATCTCATAATAGAAAAATATCCCCTGCCTCGAATTGAAGAGGTTTTTGCCAAAATTGGAGGGGGTGAGCACTATAGTAAAATTGATTTGAAAAACGCTTACATCCAGTTCGTCCTAGATGACGCGTCTCAAGAGCTCACGGCAATTAATACGCATAAAGGACTTTTTAAATATACTAGGTTAGTGTACGGCCTTTCTAGTGGTCGAGCCATTTTTCAAAGGAGCATGGAGACACTCTTATCAGGAATAGACGGGGTAAGCATATGGCTTGATGTCACGGGCCCCGATAGAAATTCCTACATGCAGCGGCTAAGTAAAGTCCTAGATAGACTATGTAAGGCAGGCCTACGTTTACAAAAAGACAAATGTCAATTTTTCAGAGAAAGCGTCAGGTATTTGGGTTACGTGATTAGTAACACGGGATTAAGGACTTGTCCGGATAAAGTACAAGCCATTCTTAGTGCACCGGAACCAAATAACGTCACCGAAGTTAAAAGATTTCTAGGAGTTGTCAACTACTATAGAAATTTTATTCCAAACGCCTCTTCTGTACTGAGTCCTCTACATGAGCTATTACGTAAGGATGTACAATGGGAATGGGGAAAACGGCAGCGATAAAGCGTCGCAGCGATACAGCGCGAACTGGCGTCAGAACGCCTAGTGGCTCATTTCGAGCCAGCGGCGCAGCTAGTGCTGGCAGTGGACGCCGGCCAAACCGGTCTCGGCGCCGTACTCTCACAAAGGGCGGAGGACGGCATCGAACGCCCGCTAGCGTATGAATCTCGCTCACTTACGAGCAGTGAAAGAAACTATAGCCAGATACAGAAGGAAGCGACGGCCAATATCTTCGGGGTCCGACGCTTTCATCAATATTTGTACGGCCGCGAAGATCCTTTTATCCTGGAAACCGACCACAGACCATTGGTATCTATTTTTAATCCTAAAACAGGTATTCCAGTGACTACTGCGCTAAGACTGCAGCGATACTCAGTTATATTGTCCGCTTATAACTATGTCGTACAATATGTATCTAGCGGAAATAATATTGTGGCCGATTACTTCTCACGCGCTCCTGTAAAATGCGTCAACGAGTCGTCGAACGATATAGATACAAACGATATAGACACTCGTAATGCAGTTAGGGTTCTCGATGCGTCATCGCCGGCCACTTAGATATATGCAACATGGTTGGCCTCGTAAATTAAAATGTAAATCAATTTTACCTTATTTTCATTGCAAGTCTGATTTACAATATGAGAATGGTTATCTTTTTAGGGGACATAGGATTGTTATACCACCAGGTTTGAGAGATAGAATGTTACGCGAGCTTCATGATTCTCATTTAGGAATAACAAAAACTAAAAGTAACGCTAGAAGTAGAATGTGGTGGCCAGGTATCGACCGGGAGATCGAACGCTGGATCGGATCATGTGCGACGTGCGCAAGCGTGCGGGCCGACCCGCCGCGTGACCCCCGCGCCCTGGCCTCCCTCCACCGCGCCATGGCATCGAGTGCACATTGATTACATGTCTGTAGGGCAGAGGGTATATCTGGTAATCGTCGACTCCTACAGTAAATGGTTAGAATGTCTATACATGCATAACGGAACCTCATCCAATGTCTTAATTACAAAATAAAAAGGCGTTTTCTCTAATTTTGGAATACCAAATGTTATTGTTTCCGACAATGATGTAAAAAATAATTCACTCGAGTTTCAAACATTTTGTTCATCTAATGGCATAAAATACATGACGTCACCTATTTACTATCCGC
The DNA here is from genome assembly GCA_029286605.1 of Sericinus montela. Lineage (NCBI taxonomy): Eukaryota > Metazoa > Arthropoda > Insecta > Lepidoptera > Papilionidae > Sericinus > Sericinus montela. The sequence continues at coordinate 2,153,803 of JAGSMR010000018.1, read as the reverse complement.
AAAGTAACGGCCAAGCTGAGAATTCAGTAAGAACATGTAAAAAAATGTTAAAATGTATATTAATGGATAATTTACCCTTGCACAAAGTGCATGACATGTTGTTAGGGTATCTATTTAATTACAGAAATACCGTGCATTGTACCACGGGTAAAACGCCGGCTAAGTTAATGTTCGGCAGAAATTTGCGTTCGCGTCTCGATTTTATTTTACCATTCAAACATCATTATTCTAATGCACTTACACCAGCCGGAAAGAGGTATTTTGAAATCGGGGATGTCGTTTGGACTCGATGGTACAGTGCACGAAAAGAATCTTGGCAGTTGGGTACAATAAAGGAAAAGATAGGAAATAAAATGTACAGAATTTATGTTAGGCATTTAGAAGTTTGGTGTATTAGACACGTGGACCAAATTGTTAAATATACGGGTCCAGCCAGTGGCTGCGACGACATTGCCGCTGCTCAGCAAACTCGTTGCCCTTCTCCGCCCCCTGTCACTGTTAATGCATCCCTTCCTTCGCGACAGTCTATGTTTCCAGTGATAAGTAATATTGAGCAAGGTGGGGAGCTGGCTACAAATGTACAGACTGATGAGCTACAATCGCCCTTTATCCCTGAAGAACCGGATATCGCTTCATCAAATCACGATGAAGAGGAAGAAGCGCGTGACTGTGGGACTAGGGAGCATGAGAGTGACAATGTTACTCCGGTAGAAAAGGCTATGGTGGAAATAGAGGATGTGCCGTCCACAATTGGCGATCCTCATTTATCGCCAGCATTGCCGCTCATAGCCACGCGTCCGAAACGTACAAGGCATGGGGTGGATTATAAAAAGTATTTTTAGGTAGCTAATGTTATAATAAGTTATTTATATGTTGTTAATCAAAATCGTTAATAGTTGTGTTTTATTATTGTACATATGTGTAGTTGTAAGTATTGTTACCGTATGTAATTAAGAAACATTGTTACCAGTTTCCAAAATTAAGTGGGGAGGAATGATATATACGTGTGTACTACTGTCATCCAGTTAGTAATAAACGAGTGTTACAAGACAGCGGTTGTTTCATTGCATTCACAAACATATCACTGGTACTTCCATGCGAAGCCATTTTCAATGAGAAGTGAGAATAACATGGCATAATACATACACATGTATTGATTGATAACTTGAACTCTTGAAAATCTCAATGTGTCTGAACCACTTTTTCTGAACACAAACCAATTTTGAAGATCAAATTATGACTAAGAACCATCTGAACTACGTAGATTTCAAACAGGGAAAACCTTATCAAAATTATCCGTTCACTTCAGTCGAGGTACGTTGTCACAGGAAAGCACACAAATACACTAATACATATGAAAAAAATTATCGTAATACTATGGCCAAAGTACGCTTCGATCGCGGCTTCGTCCACGTGATTTGTTTATAAAAAGGTAGCCTATACTTTATACACACAATTCCAAATACAGGGGTAGACAGAGGTCTAGTCTAGACAATTAAGTCCCTTCGACCCACTTTCCATCGAAGATATTTTCGGGACAACGTGACAGGTGGTGAGCCCGTCGCCGCCTTTTTCTCCAAGCTAACGATATAATTTGTACATAATTTTTGAAAAACCCATTGGTACGAGCCTGCCACCTGGGAATCGAAATCGGGTCTCACAACTCGAAATTCCGACCACCCAACCTTTATCTTGGCTATCGTGACTTTTTTTGACATTTCCAATCTACTGTCGTGAGCACCTCGCTCTGTAAACCAACATAGAATTCACATTCCTCGACATAATACAGGATACTTTAACTCCTCTTTTACGGTATAAGCTGCACTACTCTGGAACGCCCTACCTATGAAAATTAAATCTGCTCCGAATGCGTATTCGTTCGTGAGTATTATTTTAAGAATCAATAATATATATTACAACAACAACAACAAATCATTTATTTACTCCCACATAAGTTCTTAACTTTTAATTACTTAAGTGATAAGTATAAATTCTAAAACCTTACTTAGTGAGAGTCTGGTGCCTGGTGTAAGTTCAGAAAACTTGAGTTACAGGTCACCAGGGCTCCCTCCCGGACAGACTTCGGAATTTTACAAGTTTAACTTGTTTGCCTAGATTAAAGTTACTAGAAACTAGGTACATTTGCCATAGTATATAAAATCTTCTAAACAATGTAAATTATATTTAAGATTATATATAATTTTCGAGTTAGAATTGAGACTTGCAACTTGAGTACATATTCATTATAGACTGGGAGATAGCAGATTTTCTGTCTGTTCATACGTGAGTGTTTTCAGGTATTTAGATACTGTACATTTGCAGCGGTGGCTACAGAGCGGATATATGCCAAGTTTTTTGTTTAATGTATTGTAGAGGTATGGACCAAGGTAGCAAAAGAAGTTGTGTGAAAGGGATGTGTTAAATAGTTTTGAAGGGCATACGGTTCCCTTTCTACGCTTGTCCTTTGTTTTATTTGGATCGTATTTGAGCTCGGAGTGCTTTCTGAGTAAGGTGTGTAATATAAAGGTTTGGCGAACAGTTAATACTTTCCAGTATTGATATAGATCTGTGGTCGGAAAGCGAAATGGGAGACCAGCCCTAACTTTGAAGATTGCACGTTGAGCTCTTTCCACTTAAATTAAATTGGTTTTTGCTACACCACCCCAGGATGTGATGCAATAGTCAATGAGCGATTGGCATAGGGCATGGTAAACCATCTTTATCACATGCTTGTTGGCGACACGACTCAAATTCTTAAATAAATAAATGAACTTACGTAGTCTTGTAACAAGAGCTTTGACGTGCGGTTTAAAACTTAGAGTCTGATCAACAATGACCCCAAGATATTTAATACTGTCCGTTCTTTGAAGTATTGGACAGGAGCATACAGATCCAAGACCACAGACGTGGGCTGTTAGTCAGTATTATGGAGATGGAAGAAGATTCGATTTGCCACTGAATGCTATATACTTTGTTTTGTCAACATTTAGTGTCAGCTAGTTAACTTGTAACCAATGTCTAACCATATTAAATCCAATCTGAGCTGTTTCAAACGTTTCGTCCCACGTGCTTCCCCTGAAGAAAAGTGCTGTGTCGTCAGCGAAGGTAAGAATTTTGTCACCCCGGAGTTGTAGTTGGCATAAATCATTTATAAAAACCAAGAACAGGGTTGGGCCCACTATGCTGCCCTGCAGAATACCATACTTCACAGTGAGCTCGTCACTAAGTAGGTGCTCTATCATTACTCTTTGTTTCCTACACGTTAAATAGTCCCCAAACAGTTTCAATGGTATATCTCTAACTCCCATTTTTTCCAGCTTGACAAGAAGGTGAGAAATTGAGACCGTGTCAAAGGCTTTCGCCAAGTCTAAGAAGATTGTAACACTTTTCTGTTTTTCATCCAAAGTTGTGATGACAGAGGTGACAAGTTCATGTACGGCGTCATTGGTTGATATGCCTCGTCGAAAGCCAAATTAGGCTGGTGCGAGGAGGTGATTAGACTCGAGGTAATTAACGAGACGAGTGTTCATGATGCGCTCCAATATCTTAGACATAGCGGGTAAAATGGATATAGGCCTGTAGTTGTTGACACGATCCTTTTCACCACTCCTATAAATTGGCTTAATGACAGCGATTTTAAAGGCTGCCGGAAATACTCCTGTATTTAACGCCAAATTGCATATGTGCGTAATAGGAGTAAAGAGATGATGTAAATATCTCTTAATAATTCTATTAGAGATATGGTCAACTCCTACTGCACATTTATCTTTTAAAGAATGAATAATATTAAAGATCTCATTTTCGTCAGTTGGCATCAGGGTTAGCGAATTTATTGGAGTAGGTACCGATTTAAAAGAATTGTGCAAATGTTTTCGCTAGGCTGATTGATCCGTTCCGCCAATTTTTTACCCACATTAGCGAAAAAAATAATAATATATATTGATGTATAAATAATATGTATTGATGTATATGTATATTATTCACGTATCCATGTATGTTTATGTACGTTTTAGTTTATGTAATATATATCTATAATTATTTAATATCTATTTTGTTAATATATGAATGTATTTTATGTTATAAATATTTATTGATATTGATAAACAGTTACGATAGCCGAGTGGTTGAGTGGTCGGAATTTCGAGTCGAGAGACCCGAGTTCGATCCCCAGGTGGCAGGCTAGGTCCAAAGGGTTTTTCAAAAACCTTACATTTAAAAACGAATTATATCGTTGGCTTGGACATAAAGACGGCGACGGGCTCACCACCTGTGACGTTGTCCCGAAAATATCGTCGGTGGAAGGTGGGTCGAAGGGACTTAATTGTCTAGACTAGACCTCTATCTTCCCCTGTATTGGGAATTGCGTGAAGATATTTATTTATTTATTTTAAATATTTATTGTTTATTTTTTTTGTTTAATATTGGAGTTAATCACTTATATTTTTATTCTTGGTCCGCACCTGCCATCTACTTTTCACCATTACAAAGGTTGACTGGTAAAGAATGCCACCAGGCATTAAGTCCTACAATGGGCGGACCTTAGTATAAGGTGTTGACAATAAAGAAATAAATAAATCTCTGTCCTGAGCTCTGAGCGAGGATATTCCGGATATCCGGAACGCGACTCACTAAAACGGCTGGATATCCCTAATTCAGAAAATGCAGAAATACTTAAAAAAAATATGTTCACGCAATTCCCAATACAGGGGTAGACAGAGGTCGAGTCTAGACAATTAAGTCCCTTCGACCCACCTTCCACCGACGATATTTTCGGGACAACGTGACAGGTGGTGAGCCCGTCGCCGTCTTTTAGTCCAAGCCATCGATATATAATACATAAAGAATAATCACAGAAATAATTACATTTTTTTTTTGATAACGATGGAGGAAATGTTTTATGCACGAACGTCCCTTGGCCGGGAGGCCACCGAAACGAACAGTGTCGGGCTCAAATCTCAGAAGGAGAAGCATACCGATTAAAACCATCCACGGGATGCTGTTGGCCCGGAGGCCTTTACAGCTTCGTCTAAGGAGACTTGCGAGGAGAGGCTCGCAAGTTAGAGTTGAAGACAATAATGGCTGCTGCTGCGAAGCGCTGCCTCCCCTAGAACGAAAGAGATGACTTCCGACATGGGGGAGGGGCCATGCGATCCGAGGGCCCCAGTTGGTTTGGAGGAAAATCTCCTCTCGGATCGCCTTGTGTTAACCTTTTAGTGACAACTACGACCACGAGAAAGTCTCGTGCTAGTCGTGAAATTACGACGATGGCGAGGTTGTGTAAGCCGCAGGACGCGGCTTGTGTCTATTTGTGTGAGAAAGTACGTAGGGGGCGGGGCCTCATACGCATTGTTGACACGGGTGATTGCGTCATCATCGTCTATGATGACGCATTTCGGGCGCCTCAATTGAGGTGGAGTATCGCGCGCGGGTGTGTAATTCCCTAACGCTGCCACTAGCGGATTAGTATGTAAGTTAGTCCTATCGAAGTAGTCGATAGAGAACTTTTTAAATAGCGCTGCCATTGTAGGCAGTTTGAGATCGCGATGCAGATCTACATTCCGCATATATACGGGAGCGCCGGTTGCGCGGCGCATGAATCGGTTTTGAATCACTTGGAGTGAGTTCAAACGTACTTTGGGAACGTGCGCGAATACTATACTGGCGTATGACATGACGGGTCGTACGCAAGTTGTGTATAGGCGTATTTTGTGTTTCATCAGCATTTTGCTGCGGCTATTTGTAAGAATACTTAAAGAATAATTTTCACCGTGACAGAGACCGTGGCCGCTTTCTGGGTGTTTCGACAAAGGAAACCAGCATACATGCTTTACCATCAAGTATCCGCGGTACATTACGAGTATTTAATAACGAAACTTTACGCATAGCTGTAGTAATTCGATTGGGAGCATTGATTTGTCTACCACATTGGTACCTTTTGGCAGCGTCGTCGATGAGTTGGGTCTCTTTTTTTGTGTTGGGTGTTTTTTTGCGTAAAAAAGTGCTGGAAGACTGTCTTGTCACCGCTCCTTAAATGAAGTCATCCGAAGAGCTCTTATCTCTAAATAATCTTCTGTTGTTTCCGTAAATATTCCCTTATGGGATATTTATGGAGGATGGCAAGAGACATGAAGACTTGAATTTAGTCCCTTGAGAGAGGAGCAAAGTACGGCGCATGTGGAGTGGCGTCACATCAAGGATACCTCCATAAAGGCCGAGGCAGCATCAGAGGCAGCTGTAATCAGGTGAGTAGCGCAAATTGAATCTTTGAAGGGGTCTCCCTTAAATAGTCTTATTTACTTGTTTCTTTTGCCGTAGAGACGATCGGTCAGTGAGGAGCTTGATACAGTATTTAAAGGAATTTTATCCACGACTAGTCACAGCCGCTGGTGATAAGAGGGCTGATTCTGTTTTCGCTCAACAGTTAAGTTTAGACTTAACCGTTGAGCGAATGGCTTGGTTGGTATGGCGGAGCTGGTTGAATCCACCTTAACGAAAGGTTAGCCTTTCGTTAAGGTGGATTCAACCAGCGATCTTATAATTGATAATTTATGTATAGTAGACATAACACAACTGAAAGGGTGGGGAAAGGAAAAACAAATCAAAGATTACGCTAAAGAGCCATCTCTTCCAGAACCTTAAAACAAGAATTATTACAGTACTGGACAACAGTAGGAAGTGTAAATAATAAATCTACATACTAATACCTAAATTAAACCAATAAACTAAACCAATAATTAAATTATAGTACTACAACAAAATAATACACAAATAAATATCAAATAATTATATAAAACAGACATACATAAAACTAAATAAACATAATATGCACATAAATGCATCAAAATTGGAAAAACAAATCCAAATGCCGTGAGTTAGCGTTCACATAGTTACAGAAAATAATTCTTCATGTCAGTTTTAAATTTTTCTAAAGTTTCGCACGATGGATATGAATATAATATTATGCCCCACCACGTCTGTCTGTTTATAAGATGACGTTAAACTAAGAAAAATTCTCAATGGATTTTTCTATGACTTTCTAATGTACAAGATGATCAATGACTGAAGTTTAAGTGTATAATTCATTAAGGTTTTGATTCGACTCGGCTTGATAGGCTGATAACATACCACAATAGAAAAAAATGCTCGGCTACCCGTGCAAAGGCGGGTTGAGTAATAAAATACAAGTATAAGTACTATGTATACAACAGCTAGCTATCCTTCCGGAAAAAAACTCCTTCTTCCGTGCCACAGGGTATCTAGCCGTCTGGTCGGGTATTCGTATAGTATCCTCTGCCCTAAGGTTGCCTGGAAGAGATCGCTGTTTTAGCGATAAGGCCGCCTGTTGTACCTATGTCCCTTTAACTGTATAAATACTGTAATATGTTTTTTTTGTGTACAATAAAGTATTTTTTACTTTTTACTTTACTTTTACTTTACAAGATTGAACACTAATTTAATTAGAAAAAGCACTGGAGCGATGAAGTCATTCTGCCTATCATTAATATATTCATTTATATTGTAATAACCCTTTTTGTACAGTTATTCTTTAATAAATGCTTTAAACGTGTTAATTGGTAAGCTTTGCACTTTTGCCGGGATTTTGTAGTAGAAACACAAACCACTCCATGAATGAGTTACTTACTCTAGTAACTGGTAGCCAGTCTAGCACAGTCCCCCCGTGACCTCGGATGCTGTTAAGCATCCGAAACTTCGGGAAGTAAAAATAGTTTGTAAAAACTAAATAATGCACGCGATAAAATCAAAAAATCGTTTTATTTTAGATGTGTTGTGTTCACATAAATACAAGAAATCATTAGATTAATACAGCTTTGAATCAGCGGTCGACGGTCATCGAACCTATAAACTTAATGTATGTAAATGTATACTGTAAAAATATTACCAATGCTTATATTTTGGTCTGGCTTATCTAGCATGTCAACTTTTACCAATCAACAATCTTTTAACAAACTACTTTTACAAAAAAAAAAAATCTGATTTGTTATTTGCGCCTCAGTGAAGAGAAGATCCAAGCGGCAACTTTTACTGCTACATGGCCGGCCCATGTAGCAGTAAAAGTTGTACTTGACAGGGACAGGACGTCCTTACTGAATCACGTGATGACACAACTTGATGTGTTTCAGCTTCGTCCGTAGAGAGGTAACCGGAGGCGTACCCCCTATCCCCCTACATTTCCTCTTCTCCTTTCCCTTTCTACGTACCTTCCTACCTACTCCTACAGACTACCAGGGTTGCGATTGTTTATGTATATGGGCATCGGTAGTCACTAACCATCAGGTGAACTGATTGCTCGTTTGTCACCTTCTTCCATAGAAAAAACCTTCCTCCAAAAAATAAAAGGTTCTTGATATTGTCGATTCCATTCTGACCATTCCTTTCAACCCTGCCATGTTTATTCATATATCGTTTGCTAATGACAAACCAACTTAACAAACAAAGAAAATACGTTACATAAGGCTAACTCACTGTGGGGTTTGCCCAAGTGATCAACGCAACTAGTTAATTACATTTAATCGGTACTTATCACTGAAACTCAGATAAAGGAAAACATTAAAAATTTATAAACATTATAACGCAATAATTCTTAAACACGACATTCTTGTTTCGTAGTCAGAACGTAAGTATAATTAAGAATAAATAAATGATATGACAGACATGGAATTTCCATTTATCATTTATGTATGTCGCCTAAAAAAAAGGTAATGAAACTTTTTTACTATGTACATATGCGTCATAGGTAAGAATGAATGAAAATTAAAATAATGCAAAAATATCTTGCTTACTTACTTAATCAACGAACCGTTAAAGACACTGCAGGACATAAGACTCCAGCGGCGTGCATTTCCTGTAGTCATGTCGGCAATGCCTATTCTAGATAATTTTTAGAAAATAAAACTTAATAACTTTTTATGAAACAGCATTCACCTTTTTCACCTTTTTATAAGTGGGTTTTATACGGGAGCTTTTATTGTGCTAATATCGACTAAAACCCCATAGTGTTCCACCTTCGCCACATGGTGGCGTGGTCACGCGAACGCTTTCGAACACATCCGCGACCTTACTAGAGCTGGGCGCCGTAGGCAGCTACTCCTCGGGAGAGAGTATATCCTTTTCCCTTTGTATCTATTTGTATTCCTTTCCCTCTTGGCTATATACGGATGAGTTTACCCCCACAACGTCCAATACCTCGGTGACATTATATACCCTAGATCCACAACTAGGTACACTAAGAGCGGTCTCTCTCGCTGTAACCTCGCACGTAACCTCTTAGTGCACCATGACCGTCTAAGCCATAGTTGCTAAGTACCCACCGTCACGACAGGCAATATCCCATCGGGGTGATCTTTTCCTACCCTGCAGCTCGCCACTATATCTCCCTTAAGGAAAGATTACCAAATCGCCACGCTTGGCAAGCGACACGCTAGACAATCGGACAACTCGCACGCTAGATGCCCGATAGCGCTCTACTTGATTTTGGTCCAATACTTTCCGAGACTGCTGTCTGTTGGTTATTGTACTCTGCTATTTTTAATCACCGTCTCCGACGAGAAATTGTACTAATTTGTATCATTTATCTGAGCGAGTTGTTAAAGAAGAATCTCGGTTACTTTTTAGGTTACGTCTGTACATAGACAATCAGAGAACGATGAATAACCCAGTCATTTTCATAGTGGAAACAAACGAAATTTAGCTGGTCCATATAGTCTAGCACGACTAGATTAAGTATTCGCAGAATTTTGGTGTGAAAATGAAATGTCTTATGCCTCTAGTGAATAATTTTAAAGAATATTAAGTTAAGATGAACAAGGACTTAGAATTTGCTTTAATATGCCAGGTTACAGGTTAATAGTTCTTGCACAAAAATGCACCTGACACCGCTAATTTAACATTACTACAAAATTTTTATTGATATTAATTTATTTCAATAAATTTCCTTTTTTCTTAGTTTGGTTTGACAACTGAACATGGAAACTTTCGGTACAATCTCACATCTGAAACAAAAAAAAATTATTCAAAGCACTTCCCTTAATACAAATCTACCAATAATGAAATGTATATGACATGGCCAAATCCAAGAATTTATCACTTCATGATGTGGCCGCCCATTTCGTAAAGTAGTTGTATTTCACGACATGACTAACTTAAATTGACTGTATCGTTTAAACATCAACAATTTGATAATACGCCAAACCACTTAGTCATATCATTATCATATCGTTTAGCCATATAAATAATGAAGGCATTCCATGACATCAAAATGTTTGACGACCGAACACTTAATTTCTTAGCTAGGCTGATCTGAAAATTAGACATCAATAGCCTGCTTAATGCTTTAGGGTGCGGATTGCGAAACTTGAGGATGCTAATTCGAGTCCATCATTATACTAATGTCGGAAACCACTCCTGACATAAGCATTTACTTCACTTTAGTTCTCTTCACTGTTCACTTTTGTGTTTAATAACAGTTATTAGATTTTTTATTGCTCGTCGCCATGGTGCGTCACAATAATAAATATCGTTTTATTTTTTTTTAAAGTTTTATTCATCGTTATTAAAGTAAATATACTCGGTCAGCTACCTCCAACGATGCAAAAAATTCCATATTTTTCAGCTATACGGAGGCGAATAGCTGACGTTGCTTTTTTGCTTAACCTAGCGAATAGCTCAGTTACTTGCTCCGAATTATTAAGCAAAATTACGTTACGTACACCTAAAATATTTGTCAGGGAACCAAAGCTGTTGCATTTACCACTAGTTAGGTGCGCGCGCATATAAACAAAACGCTTTCTTAATCAGAGCTAGCAAATGCTTCAATAACATTTCACATAACGTTGAAATTGATCTCTTTAATACTAGTCCTAACAACCTTAAGCGAATTATGAATAATATTTTTTTAAATAGTTCTTTCTTTATGTAGTACTTTCTTTGTGTTTTCTTTGGGCTTCGTTAGTTTTGTAATATCTTTGCATCTTACTGTTTATGAATATCAAGTTATGGTTCACGCTTTTAAATAACTATGGAAGCTTTTAAATGGCCTTTTGCTTTACTGTGATTGAATTTATATTTTCTGTATTAGCTGTAAGCTTTCGTTCAAGAATAAAATAAAAAATAAATAAATAACGGTGAATAATGTAACTATTTTACAACAAAGTCACTGATATTTGACCATATCATGAAATGGCCGTAAGTTTATATGTTCATAACGAATAGTCAAACGCTGACTATATAAATTATAATATATATATATATATATATATATATATATATATATATATATATATATATATATATATATATATATATATATATATATATATATATATATATATATATATATATATATATATATATATATATATATATATATATATATATATATATATATATATATATATATATATATATATATATATATAACATACCCACACCGCAGGCTTGTGCACAATTGAGTCTTCCAATATTGGAATAAGTCACTCCGTTGGACCCGCAAACAGGATTGTATTCCGAAGTCACTGGGCAATTCTGAATGCATGCCTCTATATATTTTTGGAGAACTGATATAAGACTGAAATGAACAGTAATAATTTTAGAAATCAATATTCCTTCGAATTAACTATTTTACATGAATGAATGAAATATGCTTTGAATATAATTTTGAATATAATTGTACACCAAAACATTAAATAAACAAACGAAATACAGAAATTAATTAAGGTACAATTGATGGTCTTATCGATTTAAAGCGATTTCTTCCAGGCAACCACGTTGCATAGGATACAATGACCTGTGAGAAGAGGGTGAGGTTTACGAAAAATTTATAATATATACATACATATACACATTATATATACGTACTAAAATTCAGAAATAAATGTACGAAAAATATAATAAATGCCTAGGGTGGATAGAAGTGGACATAGAGGATTGATTTAAAATGATCTAGTGATTGCGCCCGTCGAATATAAAGCGGTAAGGAATTCCAGAGCCTAACCGCTTCGACAGAGAAGGATTTAGAACAGAAGGAAGTATTGTGGGAAGCAATTTTTAACGTTAGGTTGTGATCCGAACGAAGAGAGTGGTCGTAAGTATCACGAAGAAACTCAAACCGCTCTTTGAGATAAAGAGGGGTAGCAGAATTGAATAGATCACAGTATAAAAGAGACAGAATGTGAATATTCCAGCGAAAGCGAATTGGAAACATGGTCATATTTTCGAAATCCAAATATGAATCGTATACAGAGATTCTGAATGCGCTCAAGTTTATTACGCAGTTCTTCATTTAGGTTCCGATAGCATGTGTCTGAATAATCGAGAATCGGTAATAGGAGTGTTTGCAGTAGTGTAATATTAGTCGCTATGGGTAGAAAATTGCTTAATCTGCGGAGAAATCCAACTGTCACTAACAGCCTCCTACACACCTCACTCACTTATAATAAAAATTTGTCAAAATTAATGCCTCGATTTTTAATGGTATCACTGTACGGTACGCAAGTGCCATCTAGTATAATACCAGGTAAAGTAGACAGATTAATACGTGTAATAAATTTTTGACTACCTATTATTATTGACTTAGTTTTTATTGGATTCACTTTCAAACCATAAGACTTACTCCATTCCACTATTGGATCCAGGTCTTTATATCCAGGTATTTATATATAAGAGGATACCTAGGAATTTCTTCTATGTTTATGTGGTTCCTGCATTACGAATAGGTGGTAGTTCAAAAATGACTATCGATGCATGTAATGTATGTTACTTATATCGATAAATAAATGATTGGATTTGACATTGAAAATGTAACCGACGTTCTCCAGATTATATTAAAGAAGTTAGTATTTTATGATAATTTGGAAAAAGTGTACAAAATACAATCACTTACCACAAAGAAAAATTACAAATAACTTGAACATTTTCTAAGCGCTTGCGTAATAAGTCTTTAATTGAGAATAGCGACGTGTTTGCCCATTCACTCCTATTACTATAAGATACGACGATAACGACACGATAAGAGATCGCGTCTCGTATTATATGAAACATAGGTATAAATATTTCTATTGAAAATTAAATAGGTGTTTCTTTTGCAGGATAAAAACAATGTCTGCAATTAATGTCATACAAATAAGTCGTGTGATAATGTACAGGCGTGAGAATATTTTGTATTATACTTTGTATACTCTTTTCCATTTTCTTTTGTGGGTCCACCAGTCTTACGTCGCAATTTCTCCACCCATCAATGTTAACCCGAAGCATATTTGGAACAACATTTCGGCATCGTTAGATCCCAGATACATAACCGCACTACACAACAGGAAGCACAGCTCTGGGTGAAGACCCAGACAGCACAAAAGACAGGCTAAAGACACATTGCCACGATTAATAATCATTTGACTGTTGCGTCTGGAGAAACTCCAAATTTGGAGCGTAACTTGCACCATAACTGGACATGGTTTATTTAACAAGGATGAGTACAGGTGTTATCGACAGCCCCTGTGCCGAGCTAATACTGAGGACGAGGAAACGGCGGCCCACGTCCTACTCAGGTGACCGACGGTCGTTGTTAACAGGGTTACATCATATACGGGCACATATAGTAGCTATGATGCATTCATCAGCATCAGCTAGCCGAGTTCTCTCCGGGGTCATCGGTAACTTTAACAAAAACATTATAACCAACCCCTACGCAAAATTCGCGCTTAGTCGTGGAGTAGCGGAAACCAACCCATCTAAGCTGAATTAAAAGATTTTTATATGTAAATAAATAAATTAATATCTTCACGCAATTCCCAATACAGGGGTAGACAGAGGTTTAGTCTAGACAATTAAGTCCCTTTGACCCACCTTTCACCGAAGATATTTTCGGGACAACGTGACAGGTGGTGAGCCCGTCGCCGTCTTTTATGTCCAAGCCAACGATGTAATTCGTACATAAGTTTTTTGAAAAACCATTGGTACGAGCCGCCACCTGGGGATCGAACTCGGGTCTCTTGACTCGAAATTCCGATTCCAACCACTCGGCTATCGTGATTTCGATATGTTTCCACATATTTGATGAAAAAATTTTCTGTTGCTGTCTGTATTTACCCGTTATTTCTTATACGATCCATTTTTTTCACATAATCGATTTAATAAATCTTTTTATTGTTTTCTGTTTGCAATTATTTCCAATTATTTATACATACAATGGTATGTTTGAATGAATTTTCAATTATGTTATCCATATTATTTGTTATAAATTGCTGCGAAATTTCCCCATTCAATTCAATCCTTAAAGTTTTTTAGTTTTTTAAAGTATTTTTGGTGTCAATGTCTGTGAGCGTTGAAGTGAATAATACATACATAGGTACATACATACATACATACATAACGGCCTGTTAAAGTCCACTGCAGGACATAGGCCTCTCCCTAGGGGAGGGGCCTATGTCGGCACGCTTGTCAGGTGGATTAGCGATCGCAGCACCAGACCTCTCGCACTGCCCATCTTCGGTCTGATTATTTTGATCTGACATTTTTAGAGATGTATATCACGCGGTTGCCCTTAGAATATTCTAGGATCTTTCCCTTAGTCGCCTTTTACGACACCCACGGGAACAAAATGGAGTGGCAATATTCTTACACCGTTACCACACGGCAAGTGAATAATCGCAGTGTAATCTATATATCTATTATATTACTCCAACCAACGTAAAATAAAATAAAATATAAATTTCCACAACAATTAATTAGAAAAATTTATTTACGAAAAGTGGAATCACCTTATTGTTTCTTTATCTTCGCGCAATTTCCCATACGGGGTAGGCAAAAGTCTAGACAATGAAGGCCTTTTAAGTCACTTTTCACAGAAGCTCATTTGGGACAACGTGACAACTGGTGAGCCTGTCTCCGTCTTAATGTCCAAGCTAAAGGCACTATATACTTACACACATATATATTTTGATAGGTAAACTAAATTAAGATCTGAAAATCCTGCCCTAAACGAAAAGTTACTGAGAAAAAGTTATTTGGGAGTGTTTGGTGGACTAGCGACGGTGTCGTTCACTACAGCTTTCCAAAATCTGGCCAAACGATCACGGCAGATATCTATTGTCAGCAACTGCAAACCATGAAGGAAGAACTAGCTGCTAAACAACCGAGATTGTTCAATCGGTCTAGGCCACTGCTGCTTCACGACAACGCAAGACCACACCCTGCACAACAAACAAACAACCAACAATTGGAATGTCCGCGACATCTACCGTACTTGCTCCAACATATTACAATGTCTTCCGGAATTAAGATAACTTCTTACAAGAAAATAAATTCAACTCCACTGCGCCTGTCCAAAGCGCCCTACAAAGAGCTTATTTATTCACGCCCCCGTGGTTTTTTTAGGAAAAGGATCAATGAACTAACCATGAGATCGCAAAAGTGCATAGATCATGCACTTTTTGGTGCATACTTTGATTAATTAAACATATTTAAAAAAAATTAATTTATATTCCTCCCGTACAAAACGCCAATTTCATATGTAAGGAACTAAAATTTATTGTTTCTTTTTTTAATATGGGAGTTCATCTTTTGTATTTCTCTTCTAAGGTTGCACCTGCTAATTACTTTTCACACCATGGTTGACTAGAAGAGAATGCTAACTGGCATTAAGTTCGCCCATTGCAGATAGTATAAAAGGTGTAAAAATAAATATAATCTAAATAAACATATAAACGACGAATTGCCGTCCTTCGTGGACGAGTGGCGTACCGGTGCGGTTTTCAAAGTGTCGCTAGCTCTGAGGTCCTGGGTTCGATTTCCGGTAGGGGTCAATATACAAAACACTTTTTCTACATTTTGTGGTATTTTCATTGTTTCTAATTCCATGCTACAAGTGCTTTAGCGCTTACTTCGGGAACAGATCAATGTAGGTGATGTTGTTTTCATCTATCTATTTATGTATTATTTATATATATTCATTTAAAAAGGATTCTCGTTCTTCTTCATTCTTCTTTCCTATACATATTAACATCAATGACACAAATCCCTAGCGGTATTAAAACCCACAACCTTACCTTAGCTTGCTTAGGCAGAGTCACTAACAACAAGGCTTTAATTATATATGGTTACTTTAAATAAAACGATTTTCGGATTACATCGCTTTGGCTTCGGACCTTCATCTACTGTAGCAATGACAGCGGGCCGTTCAAGACCTCAGTCACCCCGTGACCACGGATGCTGTAAAGCATCCGAAACTTCGGGAAGTAAAAATAGTTTGTTAAAAACTAATTAAAACGCGATAAAATCCGAAAATCGTTTCATTTAAAATGTGTAGTATTCGCGTAAATACAAGAAATCATTATATATGGTTTTACTTGTCACAGGAGATGTTTGAATAATGAATATTTTATTATTTTTTCATTGAAACTATTTTTATTTTCTATGTAATATAATGTAAGGGTTCGGGACAGACGTCAAACACCGGAATGTGCGGCTGACTGGTTTATTGGAATAGCGTAGTATGTACGCTATGTATCATATTATGCAGATACCCACATACGTATAATATTATACTTGACACTTTCCCTCCCTAATCTTTCACATATCTCTTGTTGCGATTAAAAGCACGCAACGTTCGTGAAGATGCGCCTGGGCCAGGTGGTGTCGCCGATGGTGAACAAATAGTCCGGGAGGGCGGCGAGTGTCTTAAGGACTCCGCGGCTTCCAAAAGCACGGCCTCCACAGCCGCCGGGCTACCAGACGCGTCCTCGAAACATTGACCATCATCCTCGCTACAGACTACTTGAGTTTCCTAACAACATCCAAGTGGCGGTGTTTGCCGCCGGCGGCGGTCACTTACCGCTGCTGCGCGGCGCGCGCGACGGTCGCCACGTCGGGCCGCAGCGCGTCCAGCCGCCCGCGCAGCCGCCGCCCGAGCAGCGCCACGGTCGGGGGCACACCCGTCGTTGAATGCTCACTATTACCGTATTGGAAAAGGAAAGTATTGATAGCTTTAGAGACATTTATGTTTTCATGAACCGCCCTTTTTATACCTTTTTAATAGTTTAACCGCATTTTCAGCGGCACCATAGCCCTATGGTCTGTAGGGAGCCGCGGTAACATGTTTTATACAATTCTTGGTACAATAACTATTAAATTCGTATGACAGAAATGGTGGACCGTTTTCCGTGACGAGTTGCGCAGGGAGACCGAATCTGGCAAAGATGGCTCTAAGGGCCGATACCGTCGATTCTGCGTTCGTACTGTTCATAGTGGTTACCTCGATCCATTTTGAATGGGCATCCACAATAATCAGGTACTTTTTCACCTCTGCACACCGCCATACACCCGTGCACAGGTGCGTCCCGGACCACTCGACACGGCCCGCAGCTCCGACATACCTTCTCAATGCTTTTTCAAGAGTTGGCCAATAAACATAATTTCTCGCCAAATTTTCATTTTATTTATGCCTAGGTGACCACTATGAATTTCATCCAATATCCGCGGACGCAAAATCTGCCGTATAATTAATTTATATTTATAAAGTAAACAACCAAGGTCCGTAGTTATGTGTTCTTTTCTCGTAAAATAAGGTTTTTCGTCCTCGCACTTCGCCACGGCAGGCCACCCGAACATAACATAACCCATCATTTTAGACAACAAACAATCCTTTTTTGTTTCAATACTAATTACATACAATCTTCGACAACATTTTAATAATTCACCGACGCGGTCGGACACCGCTCATGTGGCAGCGGCAGACGAGATAAGGCATCGGCAGGCCCATTATCCTTAGAAGGCACAAATTCGACTGAAAAATCATACGCGGCCAGACGTCCGGCCCAGCGCTGCAAACGGCTTGCAGCTGTTTGTATACCCCTTTCGCCCCAAAAATATAACAAAGCGGCTGGTGATCAGTACGTAACACGAACCGCCTCCCATATAAATACTGGTGGTGCTTAGTAACACCAAAAAATAATGCAAGCGCTTCTGGTCCAGCTGACTGTAGTTAATTTCGGCGCTATTCAGTGTTCGCGAGACGCAGCTGACCGGCCGCTCGCTGCCATCTTAGAAGAGGTACCCGAAGTTCATCTCTTATTTCGTTGAGTAATATATACTGTTTGACGCGCCGTATATACTCAGGCCACTGTTTCAAACTGATTGATATTAAACGGTTCAAGTTTTCCTATAGGCATTTTACGCTACTTATAAAGAAACTTCTCGAAAAATCGCGTTGCCCACTCGTCGCCAATGTAAGGGTTCGGGACGGACGTCAATCAAACACCGGAATGTGCGGCTGACTGGTTTATTGGAATAGCGTACATACATATAATGCAGATACCCACATACGTATAATATTATACTTGAAAATGTCATTAATATTTTTAGCAGTTAATAATATATTAACTATTATTATTAACTATTATTAGTATTTTAAGTGCACCTTGCACTATTATTGTTTCATATATAAATAACAAACGTCCTTAAATTTCTGGTACATATAGCTTTATAGCTCCTTTCGACACTACTAGACATACAATTTTTATCACTGTTGTGCTATAGTGTGGGTTGGCTGTATAAAAATTCACGACTTTAACTCGTTTAGTATGCCTTATAATAAAAATTTTATATTTTATGCACAGGACAGACCTGTTCAGGAAGTACCATTTTTTGAGTGTATAATTTGTCAATACCCTTGTTCGATTGCTGTTATATTTTTTACAATGTTAAATACAATTTTTTACATGAATAATCAAGCTGGAATCCTGTGTCCTAACAGGGTGATGTCCGAAGCAAATTAACACCTGTAACAAAAGATAATATTTGTCAAAATTCTCTTCAACTACCAATAAGCAAAGTCGTGAGAATCTGCACCCCTTTCAGTTGCGATGTCGTTAAAGAGGGCTTAGAGAAAAACCTTAAGAAATACAAAACAGAAAAAGGCGGGATGATCATTTTGAAGATTATCAAACCAAAACCATGCCAACCTTGAGGAAGGTTGGCATGGAAGGAATGATGCAATTCGGGTATGAAAGAATCTGTTATTGGGCTCAAGTTAAAGATTGTATAATTTTTTTATTAATTTTATAACATGCGTATGCTCTGTAAAAAATTAGAGTATTAAAAATATGAAAATAAGTACTTACTGATACCGCATTCTTGGGCACAAATGAGTCTACCAGGATTAGAGTAGGTCACTCTGTTAGACCCACAGACGGGGTTATACTCCGAGGTCACAGGACAGTTCCGAATGCAAGCTTGTATTACTTCCTGAGAAACAGCAGGTTGTCTATAAAAAATATCTACCTTTAGTAACGTTAAAATATTAGCGATTAACCGAGGAATTAGTGTTAAACGCGATGGTCGAAGCGCTTACTTAATTGGCACACGCCTACCAAAACACAATTTTATTGATGCACTAAAAATATTGAAATAAATTTTATGTGCTAAAGTAGAAACGATTACGCGTCATTATAGGCCTTATCTCTTTCTGACAATCGTTCCTTAATAAAATCCTGGATATTTTGAGAAAAGATCCGATTTGAGAGTACCCTTTACTGACGCATTTGTGTTAAAGGATTGGTGAAGGTAGACGAAGTCAGATGAATATATTAGGAAACGGTTAGTCTCTGTCTACCCAACGGAAAAGTATCGTAATGTGTATGCATACAACGTTAATTTTAATATATGCTGATATTACAAAAATAAAAAAAAAACTAAAGAAACAAATAAGTATCTGTTGTTAGACATTTATTTCTTTAATTGTTATAATAAAGTCTGCTTACCCAGCAGTGTTAGTGCTATTTGTTGCAACATTAATCGTTGTTCCATTGCCCGATTGTCGCTTGAGTCTCATGGTCATAGATTCGTTGACCAGGAAAGCTGAAAAAAAATTAATCACTATAAATTTTCTACTAACTGTGTTTCTTTATACTAGTATTTACTTTACATGTAGCTCACAAGTTCAACTGCCAATGCGTGATATTGCCTAGCTTACCCAACTTCACATGGAAAAAATAGATGGCGTTATAATATATATCGAACAAATAACGGCATAATTTGTTTTCACGTATAAACAGATTTTTATAGATGACTACAGCCTAGATAAAGTTACCGCAACTTTGTCGGAAGTTTATCGATTAGTTATCACAACTTATGACGATAAAATATATTTTTTTAAAAAGAGTATTTCATTTTCTTTATTTTTTAAATATAATAATTATTAAATCATATTAGTAAAGACTGTTTTAATATAATTAGAAGTATAATAAGATTAAAGTAGCTGATATTTGTACCGTGGGAGGTTATAGTTTTATCACAAGTCTAGAAAAAGAGGCACCGGTTACCGGGTTCTGAATTTAAATTAGGTAATATTAGAATTTCGTTTTGAAGCAAAAAAAACCTGTTTGATTGAAATGTATAACTGGCTCTTGATTTAATATACAGTTTTATGCTAGATTTTTAAAATGTACATTTTTTTTAAATGTATATATATATATATATATATATATATATATATATATATATATATATATATATATATATATATATATATATATATATATGCGTGCGGTGATTTCAGTTTCAGAAGTATTCGGGGGTGACGCCGTAACCGGTACACCAGACTCTGAGTTCAATGATACTGAAGTCATCAGTATGAAAGAGATTGAATGTGCTTAAATTTTCTCTTTGGCTACCCCGTCAAACAAATATATAAACTAAATATACCACATAAATAAATGTTTACATATTTATAAATATGGACATACTCTTTAAGCTATAATGCCCGATATTTACTACAGTTGAGTTAAAGTTAGAAATATTATTGACTTACCAATAAGGAAAAACGTAAAGAGCCTGTACATTTTCAATGATAAAAAACAACAATATTATTTATGATGTAAATGTCCGCACGTATTGCTACAATGTGAGCCACTGAGTCGACCGGTCTAAAACTTCGCTTATAAATACGAGGATTTTCGCGTTTCTGACTCGTTTATCACGTATAACTACTAGCATTACCTTTAATATCATTTTTATAACAATATATGTTATAAAAATAATATTATTCTTTTCTATTTGCAATATTAAATAGATAAATAAATAAATATCTTCACGCAATTCCCAATACAGGGGTAGACAGAGGTCTAGTCTCGACAATTTAGTCCGTTTGACCCACCTTCCACCGAAGACATTTTTCGGGACAACGTGACAGGTGGTGAGCCCGTCGCCGTTTCACCTCGTCGTCCAAGCCAACGATGTAATACGTACATAAGTTTTTGAAAAACCCATTGGTACGATCCTGCCACCTGGGGATCGAACTCGGGTCTCTTGACTCGAAATTCCGACCACCCAACCACTCGGTTATCCTGTTATCAAATACAGATAAGGTTTGCCTTGCGTGATTTACCCCTTTTACGCATTGATGTTTGTTGGTGACGCGTGAGGGGCTCAGTATCTCAGGCTAAGTAAGTAGTCTCAGTAGGTTAGTGTGGTAGAGTCCTTCTCTGTCCCTTTCTGCCTAAGGGTCACCATGATACCAAATTGTATCAACACAATATACAAAATGTAGAAGTTGCTCATAGCCTTTCATCGATTAGTAAAGAGCTGATGATCTCCAAATGACTGAAGTAATTTTTGTGAATCATAATAAAAAAAGATGTTCTCCACGAATTCTCTTCAACTTCGTCTCTTATGATCCAATACCTTTGTACCTGGCAGTAAATGTCAACAAATCATATATTATTGTCTAACTCCTAATTTTTAATGAGTGCAGTGACTTCAATCACAAGCGCAGAACCCTTATATTACGACACATAGACACTAACAACTTACATCACAATTCTTCAATTTCTTGGGATTCCATCATCAAATTCTGATGTGGATGACAACAAGGTCAAACTGGAAGAGTGGCCTATCAAACAGAAAAGAAACTTACGGAGGAGTTACGAGGTAAAAAGAGAGGTAAGCATACAACAGAATTGAGTACCTCCTCCTTTTTTTGAAATCGGTAGAAAATAGCACTAGTTTCACGAAAAAACTGCGTATTCGATTGAACGTTTTTCAAACGTTCAATCGAATATTTGGGTAACGTAGTATCTAAGGGACAAGTCTGCTCAAGCCTGATTTTTTATACCAGACTTCTCACGCATAATGACACCATTATATAAGTTGACAAAATCAGGTGCTAAATGGGAGTGGGACGAACGCCATGGGAAAGCAAGAGAGAATGTCATTCAGTGCGAATGTGTCATTCAGAGAGAATGTCATCAACTCCAGTACTAACTCTATTCCAGGAGGAAGCACCTATTCAATTGTACACTGATGCAAGTAGTTTGGGATTCGGAGCAGTACTGGTACAAGTAATTACAGGAAGACAACATGCAGTTGCCTTCATGAGCATGAGAACTACTGAAACAGAAAGTCGCTATCACTCTTATGAATTAGAGACCGTGGCAGTAGTTCGAGCGATAAAACACTTCCGGCAATATCTTTATGGACGTAAGTTTGCAGTCATCACAGATTGTAATGCATTAAAACGTCCAAACATGAAAAGGACCTACTCCTTAGAATCCATCGTTGGTGAGTATTTTTATAAAACTATATTTTTGAGGTTGAATACCGCAAGGGTCAACGCCTTCAACACGCAGACTACTTCAGTAGTAACCCGGTTCAATAGTAACCCACACCGCATTGAAACACCCTGGCTGGGAAAAGACGTTGCAGAAAATTAAGGACAGCCTCTGGTTTGACAGCATAAGCACGAATGTACGCAAATTCATCGAATTCATCCTGCCGTATCTGCAAAAGAGCTAATCACACCACCACCAAATATTATTATAACAAGGTTACCAAATCAAAGCCCGAGCAGAGGAATAAAACATCAACTGAGATCAACACGAGAGAAGTAACTTCCTACCAGAACAAAAAAACTACAATCTGTTCATTCTGCAAAATACCAAGTCACAGTTTTGAAACATGCCTCAAACGTGAACGATCATTGGCATCAAATGTAAACTACGTGGCTAGATCAAATCTAGCTCCAATTCAGGAGAAGTTTGGATCAAAAAATTTTCAGGCAATCTTTAATAGTGGCGCAGAATGCTCACTTAAAAGACTACAAACTGCAGATTACTTGATAGGAATTGGACAATTTCCAGTACTTTCAATAGCTACGCTGGTAACGGTTTCACATAGTAAGCGGACTACGAGATGACTACCGATATTTTAGTGGGTATGAACTTGATAAATAATACGAACCTAACTATGATGATCACTTCAGGCGGAACGCGACTAGCACGTCAGCCACATACCAATCAAGTTCAGTGCATACATCTGGTTTTCGATAAATTGGATTGTGACCTCACAAATGAAAAAGAAATCGCAAAATTACGCACCCTTCTAAACAAATATCAGCATCTGTTTATCAGAGGGTATCCAACAACTAGTGTCAAGACTGGTGAACTGGAAATCCGCCTGAAGAATCCAGATAACTATGTAGAACGAAAACCTTACAGGCTCAGTCCAATCGAACGAGAAAGGGTGCGAGCCATTATGAAAGAGTAGATAGAACATGGTATTTTACGCGAAAGCAAGTTTCTACCTTCTTCAGTCTCATCATCTTGGTGAGAAAGAAGAATGGTGATGACCGGATGTGCGTGGATTTCAGAGAACTTAACTCGAATACCTTACGGGACCATTACCCGCTGCCACTAATTTCAGACCAAACTGACCAATTGGCCAAGGGACAATTCTTCACAACTTTTGACATGCCTGCAGGTTTTCACCAAATACTTATTGCAGAATCATCAATTGAAAAGACGGCATTTGTCACACCGTATGGTCTGTATGAATATACGACTATGCCATTTGGATTGAGAAATGCATGTTCAATCTATCAACGATGCTTCAACAGAGCTCTGAGCTCGTTAATAGGGAGTCCAGCTCAAGTCTACGTCAATGACTGGCAGGTGTGAAAATATCGCAGAAGGGCTATCAAACATAGAACGTATTCGGATAGCATTACAAGATGCGGGTTTTTCCATTAATGCTGATAAATGTAGCTTTTTCAAACGTTCAATTCCAAAGTTCAATTATATAAGTTGACAAAATCAGGTGCTAAATGGGAGTGGGACGAACGCCATGGGGAAAGCAAGAGAGAATGTCATTCAGTGCGAATGTGTCATTCAGAGAGAATGTCATCAACTCCAGTACTAACTCTATTCCAGGAGGAAGCACCTATTCAATTGTACACTGATGCAAGTAGTTTGGGATTCGGAGCAGTACTGGTACAAGTAATTACAGGAAGACAACATGCAGTTGCCTTCATGAGCATGAGAACTACTGAAACAGAAAGTCGCTATCACTCTTATGAATTAGAGACCGCGGCAGTAGTTCGAGCGATAAAACACTTCCGGCAATATCTTTATGGACGTAAGTTTGCAGTCATCACAGATTGTAATGCATTAAAAGCGTCCAAACATGAAAAGGACCTACTCCTTAGAATCCATCGTTGGTGAGCATTTTTACAAAACTATATTTTTGAGGTTGAATACCGCAAGGGTCAACGCCTTCAACACGCAGACTACTTCAGTAGTAACCCGGTTCAATAGTAACCCACACCGCATTGAAACACCCTGGCTGGGAAAAGACGTTGCAGAAAATTAAGGACAGCCTCTGGTTTGACAGCATAAGCACGAATGTACGCAAATTTGTTGATAATTGCGTGATCTGCAGGACAATGAAAGGAGCATCTGGTGCGGTTCAATCACAAATGCACCCGATTCAGAAACCGTGTGCTGCTTTTCAAGTAATACACATGGATATAACAGGCAAGATGGGAACATCCAACGACCAACAGTATGTGATTATCACCATAGATGCTTTTACAAAATACGTGCTATTCTATTATGCAACTAATAGGAATCCGCCCAGCACATTAGCTGCCCTAAAGCGTACGGTTCATCTATTCGGTACTCCTATCAAAATAATAGTCGACGGTGGAAAAGAGTTCCTGGGTGAATTCAAGATCTACTGCGATATGGTAGGCATAGACGAGTCAGCCGAGCAAATGGACAAGTATAACGCGGCGTAGCTACACTGAAAGATACTCTAACTGTGATCAAGAATTATGAAACAGAAGAGTGGTACACAACGATTGACGAACTTCAGCTAGCAATAAACTGCACTCCGCATCGTGTTACTCTGCTCACTCGGCCAAAGCATTGTGTCCCTCCAGAGGTACTCAGTTTAGTAAATATGGACGAGCATAATAACACAGTATACGCAATAACAAAATACCACAGTGTACGCAATGACATAGTACCACAGTGTACGCCATGACTATGTACCATAGTGTACGGCATGACAAAATACCAAAATGACTGTACTTATTCAAAATGAATGAGAATTTAATTATAATGCTAAAATAATTGATTTATCGCATGTAAACAACCGTTTAAAACTGACAAAAAAATAACGAGCTACCCTCTCTCACACTCTTGACGTGATGTAACTACTCTCTCTTTCTTCCCCACTCTAGATGTAACTACCGTCCCCACTCTAGATATAAATACGAGTGGTCACTATCACAAGGGCATTCACCACCGATTCGAGTGAGTGCAGGGTCTACATCTGTCTCCGGAACGCGATCAGTGTGCTAAGCCACTGGTTTAGGACCTGGAGAATTGATGTGAACCCAGAAAAAAGCCAGGCCGTACTTTTCTCTAGGAAGAGTTCCACCCGAAAACCTTCGCGCGCAAAGCGCATAGTCCAATCGAAATTTCAAAAGCAAATATCGATGTTCGATAAACCCATTCCATGGGTTAAGAAGGTGGGGTCGTTCTAGACCGTAGGATATCCTTCGAACAACATATTAAATATGGTAGAGATAAAGCGGCCTTCGTCTCCGGTCGACTTTACAATCTCACAAGCCATCGTAGCAAAATGTCGCTAAGACATAAATTGTTACTATACAAAACCTGTGTTCGGCCGATAATGTCCTATGCGTGTGTCGCGTTCGCGCACGCACCTAGGTCATATCTGAGAACACTCCAAGTCATCCAAAATAGGTTCATGAGGCGTGCTACAAACGCACCCCATTACATGAGGAGCGCAGATCTGCACAGAGATCTCGAGATCCCCACGGTGGCAACCTTTTTTAAAGAAATATCGACAAGATATTTCGAAAAAATTAAGGGTCACCCAAATCCGTTAGTGGCGGGTCTAGGAAACTACACCCCATCACCTACTTTCACCTGCTTTGAAAGACGGCCTAAGCACGTCTTGTTTGATGACGACGACGTCATTACAAAAACATACAAAAGATTCGGGGCCGCGTCCCCGTAATCGCAATAACACACGAACACAGTAGGTACACTACACATAGGTCGTAGCCAGAATCGCGGTCCCATGTTTCACGGTTCACACGAGATTGTCTCGGGTAACCGTCCGAAATACGACCCAATACGAGTGGCCCCCGGGGCCTCTCACCCTCCCCCTCCCCCGTATGTCGAAGGTCTTCGCTTCGTTACAGGGTTCGAGTGCGTCACGACGTTGTTTCCTTTCTTCTTTTTACATGCCTTTCTATCTTTCGTTCTCGCAGGTCTCCTCAGATCTTCATCTGTGTAAAGGGCTCCGGGCCAACAGTATCCCGTGGATGGTTTTTAGTCGGTATGTTTCTCCTTCTGAGATCCGAGTCCGACACTGTTCGTTTCGGTGGCCTCCTGGTCAGGAAACGTTCGTGCGTAAAGTATTTTCCTTCACGGTTATCAAAAAAAAAAAAACAGGGGCATTCGGGCACGAGCGCCTGTACAGAGAAGAGCTTTTGTGTTGTGCTTGTATAAGATTTTATTAAGCACCTGGTGTATACCTGTGCTTAAATAAAAGATAGTGTTAAAGAATCAAGTTTTTAGTTTAGTAATTAGTCGTAGCTATGGAGAACAATGATGAGAATGACGTCGGCAATGCCGATGTCATTATTTTTAAAAACATCACGGCCTCGGATACTCCGTCATATAGTAGGCAATATTTTAATCGCATCGTATTTAGTACGTATCAATAAAAGATAGATATAAAACATAACAATATAATACATAGATATAATATATACTGGTATGAAAATAATTTTTAATTAGAAAACGTAGGCAGTTTTTAGTTAAAAGAGGCAATTATCTGATCACACTTCTATACCTCCCTTTACATAACGCACCATAAGAATGATAACTTATTTTTTTATGATTAAATAATTTTTAATAAATAAACATTATTCATAGCAAAAACATGACTGAGAAGAAATTAGATCGCAATGATATGTAGAAGCAGTAGTGTGAATGTACGTGGGGATGCATTAAACACATTGTACATAATTGTAAGGAATATCATTGACGAGCATCCTGGTTTGTTCTGTATTCAGAGGTGCTAAAGATGTCAATTACGATGATCGTTGATGATCTTTTCTAAAATTTTTTTAATTTAAGGAAACAAAATTATGTTTGTAATTACAATACTCAGCCCTACACCTCGTGGCATGGTACCAAAAAAGCTGCTTCCGCGTTGAATGTCTAGACTTGTAATTTTTTTTTAATAAGATTTTATTTAGAATATTCTTACACACACACACATATATATATATATATATATATATATATATATATATATATATATATATATATATATATATATATATATATATATATATATATATATATATATATATATATATATATATATATATATATATATATATATATATATATATATATATATATATATATATATATATATATATATATATATTTATAAATAAAATAACTTCACACCATTCTCAATACAGGTGTAGTCAGAGACAACAAGGTCCAACCCAACGCGCATACCTGCGCCGGCGACCAGCCTTAATGATACACTTCACATTTTATTTAGAATGTGTGAAGTCATATGAAGTCACGATAGCCGAGTGGTTGGGTGGTCGGAATTTCGACTCAAGAGACCCGACTTCGATCCCCAGGTAGCAGGCTCAATGGGTTTTTAAAAACTTATATACGTATTATATCGTTAGCTTGGATATAAAGACGGCGACGGGCTCATCACCTGTCACGTTGTCCCGAAAATATCTTCGGTCTAAGGTGGGTCAAAAGGACTTAATTGCCTAGACTAGACCTCTGTCTACCCCTGTATTGGGAATTGCGTGAAGATATTTATTTATTTATTTATATTTATTTATTTTATTATTTTGTTTAGAAGTCTCTCACTAAAAAACCGCCGTTAGTGTATCCTCCAGGCGGGTCAGAGTTCTGACAGATGTTGAGAGAAAAAAATGCTGCCAATAGGGCATATGACAGGTATAGGACTGATGCAAACCGCGTTAGGATGCGCCAACTCCACACTGGGGAAAATCTACGAGCGCATAATTCTGATCTACCCCAAGAACAGCGCTCAATCATTAAACATCATTCCGGATGAGCAGTTCGACTTTAGAGCTAAACACTCATGCGTTCAGCAAGTGCACCGCCACACAGAGCACATACTTGAGCGCTTAAATGATAGCCCTACATATAAGGTAAGAGCATTCTTCTTCGATGTCGCGAAAGCGTCTGACAAAGTCTGGCACAATGCCTTGATATTCAAGCTATACAACTACGGTATGTCAGACAGGCTTGTGCATATCATACAAACCTACTTGTCAAATCGCACTTTCCGCTACAAAGACGAGGGTACCCTATCCACCAGCAGAGACTTAAAAGCACACTTTACACTCTTTACACGAGCGATATTCCCAAAGACCCAAATAAAAAGGTAGAATTGGCCCTATTCGCTGATGATACCACTCTCTATTCTTCAGATCATATCGCATCTAGAATTAACATTCGCCTCCAAGCCACGGCCACCGCCTTAAGCGAGTGGTTTAGGAAATGGAGGATCGATATCAATCTTGAAAAGAGCAACGCGGTCTTGTTTAACAGGAAACACAAAAATTCGAATCGTCCTAACAGATTCAGTAACTTAACCCTCTTCGACAAACAGTGGTAGAGCCACGCATCAGCTTTTGTTGTTGCATGAATCGGCCGGCTCGACCGGGGAAGTACCACGACCTCACAGAATACCGGCGTGAAGTAGAAGTCTAACAAACTTCTGCGTTTCGTCTGGTGAGTGCAGGTAACCGGAGGCCCGCACACCCCCTTCCCCCAATTCTGTGGGGGGAGGGGGTCACACTCTAAGGCCGGCAACGCATCTGCTATGCCCCTAGTATTGCGGGTGTTCACGGGCGGCGGTAATCACTTACCATCACGTGAGCCACCTGCTCGTTTGCCTCCCTATTCTATAAAAAAGAACCCATTACCTGGGTGTCAGAAGTAAAAGATCTTGGAGTCACCCGAGACCGTAAACTCGACTCTAAGAAACATATTAAAATTGTCAGGGATAGAACGGCCTTCATACACAACTTGTGTACGACCCATCATGTCATATGCCAGTATAGTATTCGCGCACGTCTCCAAAGAACGCTCGAACTCACTACAAGTGATTCAAAATCGGTTCATGCGCCGCGCAACCAGCGCTCCCTTATATGTATATGCGGAATGTAGACTTTCACCGCGATCTCAAACTGCCTACAATGGCAGCGCTATTTAAAAAGTTCTCTTAATTGAGGCGCCCAAAATGCGTCATCATAGACGATGATGACTCCATCACCCATTTTAATAATGCATATGAGGCCCCACCCACCTACGTACATTCACGCAAACACAAGCCGCGTCCTGCGGCTTACACAACCTCGACATCGTTGTAATTTCACGACTAGCACGAGATTTTCCCGTGATCGTAGTCGTCATTGACTAGCACTTTAATGCCCACCATTAACATCAATGACAATATCATAAGGCGATCTGAGAGGATATTTTCCTCCAAGCAACTGGGGACCTCGGATCGCATGACCCCTCCCACATGTCGGAAGTTTCTCTTTCGTTATAGGGGACGCAGCACTTCGTAGCAGCAGTCATCGTTGAAACCAAATTTCTAACTTGCGAGCCTCTGTCTCTTTAGATGAAGCTGTAAAGGTCTCCGGGCCAAAAGCATCGACTCGAGTCCGACACAGTTATATTTTTATGATAGTATGTACGTTCAATCCAGTGAGTTTACAAAACTCTAATTGTCAATTAAATTACGTAACTTGTAATCAAACTTATTAACTCGCAACGACAGAAAGGAGAATCAATAATGACGTTTAACGTAAATAATAGTAATGTTCTATGGAATTATCGGAGGGGCGTAAGAATACACGTTCTCATTTGAAAGGCGAAGTTCTTATCACTTCGTCCTCCGGCGGTGTCAGAGGTTATCGCTGCCACCAACACAACACTATGATCGCATCCCCTCTTCTGTCCATACTGAAGCGCGATCCGAACGCCTCTAATGCAGTGAAACGATAACTCTATTGCCATCAATGTTGACCAACGCCATTTAACGGTGCATAATTCCAAAAATAAATACGCTAATAAAACACAGCAGTTGTAAAATTGAAATACACTGCTAAATATTGTTGTGAAAATAAATTTTAGTGCTACTCTGGTGGATTCGACACAACAAGGTGGAAATGCTAAGCGGTAAAATTCTATTGTGCATTTTATTAGTAACCGGTAAGTTTCCTAATAAATACTTTTAATATACCAATAAATCTCGTTTAAAACATTTGTATAATATCACAAAAATTAGTAAATACGATTCGTTGTCTACATAAAGTCAACAAGATGATATGCATGCAAAGTCCCTTGATATCATCAAGTGAAATGTGTTTTAATTCACACTAGTGATATAAGCTCTTTCGCCTGCACTAATTGTAATTTTTATTTTCATTTCGATCATCATCGAGCGTTAGAGCGAGCGTTGAGCAAGCGTTGAGAGTGCATTAGATTCTAAAAAGAAAAGTCCTATCTTTTCGACGAATTTTATTCTTAGTAGTAGTATCTGTAGTAGTTTTTAAGATACTATTACATAGAAACTGCAACTGACACTTATTATTTTAGAAAGGCATCAGATATTTCATTTCACATCAGTACCCAAGGTTTGTCAAAGTCGGACACAATAATAAGCAAAATTATCATACACAGACCAAAAAAGACATATCCCAAAGTTTTGTTGGCCAAGAGTCTCCTTTACCTACTTTTTCATTTAAAAAATCCACAAATGTGATTTTTTTTAACTTTATAACTGCATATTTTCTTTCGATTTATAAATCCTATCCACGGCCGGATTTAAAATATAACTGATATATTAATCAATCATCTACTATGAAATATTGAAGTCTACATCTTTGGTACCGCCGTCCACACATTGTGCGCTCAGAACGTGGGACTTTTGAAACAGCACAACGTTTTTGTTCTTATGTCTTTACTTTTCTTATTTTGCACCCGGTATATTTTGTTTCCTCCAATAAATAGAATGAACAGCATACTTTTTTTATCGCTCTTAAATACATTTGCAGCGTCAGAGATGGCCGGAGAAGAAATGTTTGATGCATCGAGAAAGATTGGTGCGAATTTAGCATTATCATCTATTAATATATTGTATATTTGAATTTAATTGAATGGAAAGCTGAATGGAAAGTAAATTTTGATTAATTATGTTTTGTAAAGTATCTTGATATCGTAAGTCACGATAGCCGAGTTGTTGGGTGGTCGGACTTTCGAGTCGAGAGACCCAAGTTCGATCCCCAGGTGGCAGCACCAATGAGTTTTTCAAAAACATATGTACGAACTTCATCGTTGGCTTGGACATAAAGGCGGAGACGGGCTCACCACCTGTCACGTTGTCCCGAAAATATCTTCGGTGGAAGGTGTGTCAAAGGGACTTAAATGTCTAGACTTGACCTCTGTCTACCCCTGTATTGGGAATTACGTGAAGATGTTTATTTATTAATTATTTTGATATCGTTTTTGAGGTCGTAGATAGTTATGCCACTATGAAATTTAGTTCTCCATACAGCATGTGATAAATTCATGGTTCGTTAGAATTTGCCACAGGCTCTACTCAACTTTCTTAGTACACAATAGCTAGATGTATGTAACGTCGAGTAAGAAATATACATTTTATTATTTGTCGCCACCAATGTTGCATTTTATCACAAGTTTGTGAAGTCGTTATTGGTAAATGTAGATATGATTTTATTGAACTAACTGCGAGACTGCATGGCGTCGCATGCCTCGGTCTATTGACCTTATCGGAATATCTTGACATAGGGCAACACGCATAATCTAGTATCAAGTAACAAAATGCTTAGAAGCGTCAACGAACGCTACAAACAAAGACATGAAAGCAGCTGCGAAACCGTTTGGCGTCTTCTTGACTAGGTTATCACAACGCACCCCAAGGAAATGACGTGTAATTGTCAACAAAGATTGCAATATTTAGACCAATGGTTAAACACGTTAATAAGAGTCGTTGCTACTTCAAAAAAATACAACTCAACCATGCTAGACCTGACTTCAAAATACGACATTAATAATAAATAACTTCAAGCATTTTCCTAATGCTGGAGTACACAAATGTCTAAGCAATAAAGTTCTTCCAATTCACCTTTTACCGAGGCCTGTTTAAGACAACTTGACAGATGGTGAGCTCGTCGTCGTCTTTGTATTCAAGCTAACGGTGCAATATACTTAAAAGATATGTGTTTTAAATAGATAATATTCATAGAGACAAAAAACCCATGACTCGAGTACACACATTTATATTCATCACACAACAAAGTGTTTGCCCCTAGCGTAATATGAACTCGTAAAACTTTACTTCAAAGGCCGGGTCATATCGATGACATAATAAATAGTACCGATAGTCGAGTAAAAATGTAAATAAATAATTAAGTTTTCACAATATAATACCCACGAGAGCAATGAATTCAGGTCACGTAAAGATAACTGAATATCTCAAAAACTAAGAATGCTGACTTAATGAAATAATTGTATTTTAAAGTAGCTATATAATTTGTAAAAAAAAATATCTTCACGCAATTCCCAATACAGTATATAATTTGTAAATCATAATAAACTTTTTCTTCTGTTTTTACTTAGGTTCCAATTCTGTTATACAAAAAAGATAAGTAAACAGCGTTTCTGATATTCAATACTCATTAGCGCAGCTGTTATAATGTCGTTTAAGTTTGAAGAGATGCTAGAAAACTTCTCTCAATGTTAGAAACCGGCCGGAGTCAGCGTGATACAGCGAGAGCATAGACTTGATGAATAACAATATATTTATCAACCTCTGACGGGATTAACAAAAATATTACAATAAAACTTGTAGAAATCTAAAGTAAATCAATTAACTCTTTCCTATGAGTTAAATTCAATGCTTGTTCTGAAATATTTAATTATCCATTCAATTTATTCATTTATTAAGCAAATATAACAATTAAGCACCACAATGCGGGTAGTCAAGTATTGTAGGAGGCTCATTATCGCGTTTTCTATCTTTGGGGAAGCAGTGCAGATTTCATAGGCTATAAAAAAAAATATCTTCACGCAATTCCCAATACAGGGGTAGACAGAGGTCAAGTCTAGACAATTAAGTCCCTTTGACCCACCTTCCACCGAAGATATTTTCGGGACAACGTGACAGGTGGTGAGCCCGTCGCCGCCTTTATGTCCAAGCCAACGATGAAATTCGTACATAAGTTTTTGAAAAACTCATTGGTACTGCCACCTGGGGATCGAACTCGGGTCTCTCGACTCGAAATTCCGACCACACAACAACTCGGCTATCGTGACTATAAAAAAGAAAAAAAAATATCTTCACGCCATTCCCAATACAGGGGTAGACAGAGGTCTTCTAGTCTAGACAATTAAGTCCCTTCGACCCAACTTCCACCGAGATATTATCGGGACACCGTGACAGGTGGTGAGCCGTCTTTATGTCCAAGCCCAGGATATAATTTGTACATAAGTTAGAAAAAAGAAAAGGAGTATAAAAAAAAAGAAGAAGAATCTATAATAGTTTTAATCAATAAAAGCCTCAAAAATCAAACAAGTATAAGGTAAATTTTTTACCTAAACCTAAAGGGTTCGGCATTCAACGTCAACTATATTGTTGGATTCCAAGTCAATCAGTATAAATTATTTATTTAACTAACTGTACATGACTCCTAATATATATAGGGAGTGGGAACTTCATGATAATCGCGAAATCTACCTATATTTTTAGCCATACTCCAGTCGCAAGTCTACTGGAAGAAATTTCTTAAGAAATAAGCATACAATTAAATTTTTATTATATAATTGTATATGTATAGTAACAAATTAAAGTAAATAAAAAAAGAGGCGTGTGCAGTGCCAACGCGTGCCTATCATTGTTTACAATATTGATAAGTCGATGTTTTGAAATGCGTAATATGGATGAGATCACAGGAAAAGTTTAGGAGAATAAATGTTATTGATTAGATTAAGAAGGGTCAAATCGAATGTCGCATTATATTATATTGTGCCTCGTCAAAACAATAATGGAATAAAACAAGATTAATCGAACTTTGTTTATGACCGTATTAATTAGCTTTGGTAAAGGCTGGAAATCGGGCGTTAATAAAATAAAATCATAATTGAAGTGCTAATATATTATCACGAAGACTCAATAGACATCTTTATTGTTAACATCTTGTCTTGATAGTCTTCAAAGTCTATTCTACTTCTAACATCCTTTTTTGGCTGGTTTTGAGGTCTTGTGGACGAAGGCGTCACTCGGAGACTCGAATTGATCGAGAAGAGCGAACGAACTTTCATTCACGTTCGTTTTTACGCGTCATTCGCATATACCATTTATTCAACGGTCGAATGGCGGCGGCGCAACATCTCTATCAACTATTTTCGCTATTTAAATTATTGTCCAGACATTTCATTTCCGGTACATAAAAGTTATTTGTGGTGGACTAAGTAACCCTGTAGTGCGCGGACAGACTAAAGCGGTGAAGTTTCGGCCGGCGGTGCAAGAACAAAGATGATGGTCCTTTGTTCCGAGTTGTTGTTTTTTTGTGAACTTTCATTGTAACTAAATTAAATAGAAATTACGAGAATCAAAAATGTGAACTACTTAATTACACCTACCCCCAAAAAGGTACCATACTTTATGTTTTTCTTTATAGAAAAGGGAGGCAAACGAGCCGGTGGCTCACGAGATGGGAAGTGATTACCGCCGGCCATGAACACCCGCAACACCAGAGGCATAGCAGATGCGTTGCTGGCCTTAAGTGCCCCCACCAGAATTGGGGAGGGGTGCGGCCTCCGGTTACCTGCACTCACCAGACGAAACGCAGAAGTTTGTTAGACTTCTCCTTCACTCCGGTATTCTGTGAGGTCGTGGTACTTCCCCGGTCGAGCCGGCCCATTCATACAACAACAAAAGCTGATGCGTGGCTCTACCACCGTTAAAAAATATCAAAACCAAATATATAATTATTAGTCATGATAGCCAAGTAGTTGGGACCCGAGTTTGATCCCCAGGTGGCAGACTCGTAGCAATGGGTTTTTAAAAAAACCTATGTACGAATTATATCATTGGCTTGGACATAAAGACGGCGACGGCCTCTCCACCTGTCACGTTGTCCTGAAAATATCTTCGGTGAAAGGTGGGTCAAGGGGACTTAATTGTCTAGACTAGACCTCTGTCTACTCCTATATAGGGAACTGCGTGAATATATTTATTTATGTAAAACAAATTACATAAACGTCAATCTGTTGCTAATTACAACATTGACACATAAAATTATTGAACTACAAATCGAAATAAATGAACTAAATTCTTAGTGTTGCTGCATTTTAAAGATTGATATAAGTTTAACTAAGCGAACATTGTTTTGGCATTGACATTATGAGATAAGGTTAATCGATAGTTTTACATTTTAAGGGAACTTTAAAAGAAGTTTAGTTAAACTGGGAATTAAACGATGATTGTTATAACAGGCCTTAAAGTATTAACTAATATGAACTTACCTGTAGAATTATATAATAATTGAAAGGAAGTTTCCAAAACTTCTAATTAAAAATAACTGTGGTATACTATATGGTAGACATAGTATAGTATTTTTCTTCCATATTCTTGATTCCTTTTAGGCAACGCACCCAGCTCCCGACTTCTAGTGTTGCAAGTGTACATTGGCGTCAATAATCACTTGCCATCAAGTGGACCGATGAATAATGATATGAAATAGAAATAGAATAGGAAAATTTTCCTTAAAAATTTCCCCTACTGAGACAGGCAGAGGTCTAGACAGTGAAATCTTTTCATCGTAGCATTTTAGGACAATGTGGCAGGTGCTAAAATTATCGCCGTCTTAGTGTTAAGGTTAACGGCACAATATTACAATATTATCTCATACATATATATTTACTTAAATAAATATTCATATATAAATAATCCATGACTCGACTACAAAAATTTGTACCTACAGCTTCGAAGGTAGGGCACTACGTATATTTTAAAACAAATATACTTTTATCCCGAAAAAAAAAACGATAACCGGGATTTTAAGATAATAAATTCACACGGATAGTCACGGTCAACAGCTATTCTTAGTAATAAACAATCAAAAGAAAACATTTTCAATTATGCTCCATAATATGTCCATAAAAGTGTTCTATTTTCATATTTTGTTATAATTTTCAGGAAATTATTTTCTCTTCTGATGCCATGAACTTCCCATTTTACTCAAGAATGAATATAATAATATTATGTATATTTAATTTGTTAGAACACAAGAAGTTATTTTTTTTTGCGCACCCGCAGGCTGTACGCAAACAAAAGATCGCGATAAAGAAATCACGAGCTTCGCTATGCAAAGAGTCCTCACCTCGAACTCTAGTAGTTGACTAAATTATAAACAGCGATCCATCCAGCGTGTCCATACTGAATATCCGTCCGCATGGATATAGAAAAATTTATGGGGGATTTGAGATGCATTTTGAAAAATAATCAGACAAAATTTAAAAATTGTAAGACTGTCAAAGTGTGATGTAATCCTTCGAGATTATATAGAAAAAAAAATTATGCGATATTCCAAGAAAATCTATCTCAATTATTTAAACGCCAAGACGCTATTTTTAGAGTACGAGTATTTGTTAATTTGAAACAGTTTTGCTACTTAAACAATAAATAAATTTAAATCAATGCAACTATTACAATTGTATGTGATGTTATATGTAATGCAACTATTACAACTATTATAATTGGCGTATGTGGACTATGAAAAAGCCTTTGATTCTGTCGAAATTTGGGCGGTGTAACAGGCTCTTCAGCGATGTCAGATAGACTATAGGTATATCGAAGTGTTGAAATGCTTATACGATGAGGCTACGATGTTTATCCGAGTAAAGGACCAGAGCACGAAACCTATCCAATTGCAGAAAGGTGTAAGACAGGGAGACGTCATATCCCCGAAACTCTTCACCGCTGTGTTGGAAGATGTTTTCAAGCTACTGAACTGGAATGGATACGGTGTTAACATCAGAGGCGAATTCATCACTCACCTTCGGTTTGCCGATGACATAGTTCTGATGATCGGGTTGGTCTTAAGAAGAACATGGACAAGACTAAGGTCATGTTTAACGTCCATGTCAGACCAATGCCGGTTATTGTTGGGAACACTACGCTCGAAGTTGTTGACGAATACATATATCTGGGACAAATTGTCAAACTAGGTAAGTGCAACTTCGATCCAGAGGTCAATCGGCGAATCCAACTCGGTTGCGCAGCGTTCGGGAAATTACGCCATATCTTCACTGATGGCCGGATTAGGAAGCTCAAAGTTGCTCAGCGGGCCATGGAGAGGGCTATGTTGGGTGTTTCTCTGCGTGACAGAATCCGCAACGATGATATCCGCAGCAGAACTAGGGTAACCAACATAGCCATGAGGTGTAGCACGCTGAAGTGGAAATGGGCCGGCCACATAGCTCGTAGAACGGACAACGATTGGGGAAGAAAAGTTCTCGAATGGCAGCCTCGTTCTGGCAAGCGCAGTGTTGGACGTCCCCCCACAAGATGGAGTGACGACCTGCACAACATTGCGGGAAATCGATGGATGCAGGTGGCTCGGGATCGTTCTCTATGGAAATCTTTGGGGGAGGCCTATGTTCAGCAGTGGACTGTTGATAGGCTATAAAGAAGAAGAAGAAGAACTATTACAATTCTTCTATTAAACCAACTTAAACTCTAATAGATTTATCATGTTCACTCGGCTATCGGAACCAGTCAATTTAATATCTGTATGATTTTAAAACGAGTTAATACTCCTCCTTTATTTTGATTATTTACACAATGAGGTATTTATTGATTATTCCTAACTTAATTAAAGGTTTCTTAAAATAAAATATTTTTTTAATTATAATGTATTGTTTTCCACACGAAGTACATATTATGACATAATGTATTTCAGTCTACAGTGTCTTCCCCCCTACATATTAAATAAACTTATAATATAACATAAAAATATAATATAATCAGTTTTTACAATTTCTATTGAATTAATGAATTTGAAAACTTATTTTTGTAAATGTGTAATTGAGACTGTCTACTTTAATTATTAAAATATAATTTTAGCTTCTATCTATCTACCATTTTTTTATTTATCTACCATGATTATTAATAATAATAATTTTAAATTTAATAAAAACCGTCGTTGCGCCAACATAGTTAAAAAGTTTTGACAATCGCTATCGAAATTGAAATATAAGAGTATAAAAATAAATAAGGTCACGATAGCCAAGTTGTTGGGTGGTCGGAATTTCGAGTCGACAGACCCGAGTTCGATCCCCAGGTGGCAGTACCAATGAGTTTTTCAAAAACTTATGTACGAATTTCATCGTTGGCTTGGACATAAAAAAAAAGGTGGCGACGGGCTCACCACCTGTCACGTTGTCCCGAAAATATCTTTCGGTGGAAGGTGGGTCAAAAGGACCTAATTGTCTAGACTTGACCTCTGTCTACCCCTGTATTGGGAATTGTGTGAAGATATTTTTTTAAATAAATAAATAAAATAAACATCTTCACACCATTCCCAATACTGGGGAAGAGAGAGGTCTAGACAATTAAATCCTTTGAGCCTACCTTTCACCGAAAACATTTTTTTGGGACAACGTGACTGGTTGTGAGCCTGTCAACGTCTTTTTGTCCAAGCTAACGATATAAATCGTGCAAAAGTTTTGAAAAAACCCGAAGACTCTCCTCTTGGGGATCTTGTTATAATTGAAAATAAATCAACTTTAAATGTTTTCTGTGTGTTCTTTCAGTGTGGCAGGAGGTGCAATCAGCCCGTATACCTTTCCTCAGACCTTCACATATAGCAGACATAAACGACATTGAAGATGAGGGTATAGAGATGAAAGTACCTGCGGAACAAATGCGTAGTCGGGTGAGGGAGGGAGTACCTCCTCCCCTTTGTGCTGGAAGATGTGCTTCACCACCAGCCGGGCCCGTTTGTGCTTTCGACGCAACTGGCACTGCTCGGACATTCGCTACCTTATGCGAGTTAGAAGCGGTTTCATGTCGCGAGAGTACGTGTAAGTATTTATATATGCCATATTTTAATTTCATACAACAATATATCAATGTCAATATATCAAAACCCATGGTACTGTGGGATTTTTCAAAAACTTACTTACGAATTATATTGTTGGCTTGGACATCAAGACGGCGACGGGCTCACCACCTGTCACGTTGTCCCGAAAATATCTTTCGGTGGAAGGTGGGTCAAAAGGACCTAATTGTCTAGACTTGACCTCTGTCTACCCCTGTATTGGGAATTGTGTGAAGATATTTTTTTAAATAAATAAATAAAATAAACATCTTCACACCATTCCCAATACTGGGGAAGAGAGAGGTCTAGACAATTAAATCCTTTGAGCCTACCTTTCACCGAAAACATTTTTTTGGGACAACGTGACTGGTTGTGAGCCTGTCAACGTCTTTTTGTCCAAGCTAACGATATAAATCGTGCAAAAGTTTTGAAAAAACCCGAAGACTCTCCTCTTGGGGATCTTGTTATAATTGAAAATAAATCAACTTTAAATGTTTTCTGTGTGTTCTTTCAGTGTGGCAGGAGGTGCAATCAGCCCGTATACCTTTCCTCAGACCTTCACATATAGCAGACATAAACGACATTGAAGATGAGGGTATAGAGATGAAAGTACCTGCGGAACAGATGCGTAGTCGGGTGAGGGAGGGAGTACCTCCTCCCCTTTGTGCTGGAAGATGTGCTTCACCACCAGCCGGGCCCGTTTGTGCTTTCGACGCAACTGGCACTGCTCGGACATTCGCTACCTTATGCGAGTTAGAAGCGGTTTCATGTCGCGAGAGTACGTGTAAGTATTTATATATGCCATATTTTAATTTCATACAACAATATATCAATGTCAATATATCAAAACCCATGGTACTGTGGGACTTTTCAAAAACTTACTTACGAATTATATTGTTGGCTTGGACATCAAGACGGCGACGGGCTCACCACCTGTCACGTTGTCCCAAAAATATCTTCGGTGAAAGTTGGGTGGAAACAGCTTAATTGTCTGGACCACTGTCTAGACAATTAAGCTGTTTCCACCCAACTTTGCAACAACGGCGTGAAAATATTTTTATATATCAATAACTATTAATTTTTTTATTTATGATTTAATTTTAAACAAGTATTAATAGGTCTACAGTACAGTTCTCTATCAAAAATTAAAAATATAAAATAAATATCTTCACGCCATTTCCAATACTGGGGTAGACAGGGGTCTAGTTTTAACAATTAAGTCCCTTCGATTCACCTTCCACCGAAGACATTTTTCGGGACAACGTGACAGGTGGTGAGCACGTCGCCATCTTTATGTCCAAAGTAATGATATAAATCGTACATAAGTTTTTGAAAAAACCCATTGGTACGAGTCGGCCACCTGGGGATCGAACTCCGATCGAAAATCCGTTCACCCAACTACTTGGCTATCGTTATTATATATCGGCTATCTATCAAAAATTCATATATAAATTATTCTATGTTCATACAATTCTACAATTTAATTTACAAATATAAGCTGCTAGCTAAACTTGTAACTTAAAACCCAGAGTTATAAGAGTATACATGTACTCTAAAGGTACTGTACTGTAAAGGTAGATATAAAAATACATATATCTATGACTCGAATGATTAATTAATCATGCGGCTCCAAATCATGCCAGGGGTAAATAATTTATGGCACTAATCCTTAGCTTCGAAGGCAGTGTAACTACCAACTAAGCTAGGTCCAATTATAAATTTTGTTTTGCAGAGAGATTTAAAAATTTGACAAGTAACTTGTATATTTTCTACAACTTTGAAAACCATTTACAAAAACAACTAGGTGCTACTTTACAATGGTGCAGACCTAGGTTGTCATCGGTCCTTACCTTACCTTATCAACCATTTCTGCTAACATTCTAAAATTAAAGTCACTATTTTCGAGCGTCACTATTTGGAAATAATTTATTGCCCATGACGAGTAGTATTTTTTCACCTGTCACGTTGTCCCGAAAATATCTTCGGTGGAAGGTGAGTCAAAGGGACTTAATTGTCTGGACCACTGTCTAGACAATTAAGCTATTTCCATAACTTTTAACAATAACTACTGGGAATGGCGTGAAAATATTTTATATATCAATAACTATTATTTTTTTATTTATGATTTAATTTTAAACAAGTATTAATAGGTCTACAGTACAGTTCTCTATCAAAATTAAAAATATAAAATAAATATCTTCACGCCATTTCCAATACTGGGGTAGACAGGGGTCTAGTTTAACAATTAAGTCCCTTCGATTCACCTTCCACCGAAGACATTTTCGGGACAACGTGACAGGTGGTGAGCACGTCGCCATCTTTAT
Source organism: Sericinus montela (assembly GCA_029286605.1). Classification (NCBI taxonomy): domain Eukaryota; kingdom Metazoa; phylum Arthropoda; class Insecta; order Lepidoptera; family Papilionidae; genus Sericinus; species Sericinus montela. Next base: position 2,111,950 of record JAGSMR010000018.1, on the reverse strand, counting down.
GTCCAAAGTAATGATATAAATCGTACATAAGTTTTTGAAAAAACCCATTGGTACGAGTCGGCCACCTGGGGATCGAACTCCGATCGAAAATCCGTTCACCCAACTACTTGGCTATCGTGATTATATATCGGCTATCTATCAAAAATTCATAAATAAATTATTCTATGTTCATACAATTCTACAATTTAATTTACAAATATAAGCTGCTAGCTAAACTTGTAACTTAAAACCCAGAGTTATAAGAGTATACATGTACTCTAAGGTATTGTACTGTAAAGGTAGATATAAAAATCTCTTGTACTGTAAAGGTAGACATAAAAATACATATATCTATGACTCGAATGATTAATTAATCATGCGGCTCCAAATCATGCCAGGGGCAAATAATTTATGGCACTAATCCTTAGCTTCGAAGGTAGTGTAACTACCAACTAAGCTAGGTCCAATTATAAATTTTGTTTTGCAGAGATTTAAAATTTGACAAGTAACTTGTATATTTTCTACAACTTTGAAAACCATTTACAAAAACAACTAGGTGCTACTTTACAATGGTGCAGACCTAGGTTGTCATCGGTCCTTACCTTACCTTATCAACCATTTCTGCTAACATTCTAAAATTAAAGTCACTATTTTCGAGCGTCACTATTTGGAAATAATTTATTGCCCATGACGAGTAGTATTTTTTCACCTGTCACGTTGTCCCGAAAATATCTTCGGTGGAAGGTGAGTCAAAGGGACTTAATTGTCTAGACTTGACCTCTGTCTACCCCTGTATTGGGAATTGCGTGAAGATATTTTTTTTATTTGCCATTAATTCTGTACATAAAATTTGGTAATTTCTTTGATAACCGGCAATAACTTTAATTGCTTCGTAACCTGCGGTGAATATTGACTTTCAATAGCAAGCCATGAGTTTGTGAATGTCATGAGTATTTTTATTATTAACTTAAATGGTAATTTTACGGCAATGTGACATTATTGCTCAATATGTCCTCGGAATTTCCTAATATGACTAAAGTGATATTTCCCCAGGTTATTTACCTTACGTAATTGCAATTAGACGGTAAACGGAGTCAAGACAAGAAATGTATTTAATTATGTACTCATGAACTCATGATTCATTTGGGTAAAGTACCACTAACTTTTCCTGGTGTTATCTACTGTATTTTTACTAATTATTATGCTCATTTCTATTTTTTATCTTATGAATCTTATTTGAAAAATTTATGTCTTCCACAACACTAAAACTTTAAAAACACGTTATATATTTTAGTTGAAACTTTTATCTTTTTGTACTTTGTGGTTTGGACCCCCTTAAATGATCTTTGCTCAAGCCGAAGATAGACAAGTAGAGAAAGCACCTACTCGTAGGTGTAGGTCTCTTTAATCTGTCATTGTGCAAATAGAAATAAAAATAAGTTTTATTTTTGAAAATGTTCTTCCAAAAGTATGGATTTTACTATTCTAAGGTTATGGCTATCATGAATTTTAATAATAGGTTGGGGAAAAAGCTTCTTCGCATTTTTTAAGAAAATTCAAGACATTTTTAATATTATTTATTTACATTTAACTAAAGTATGTAGGTATCATTTTGTTCGATAACTTTTTGCCATCTTGAAGGTAGGGTCAGGATCCCATTGCTATAGAAATTTTGGGGCGTGTGACCAAAATACCGCGATAATTGGTTTTCGCAGTCCTCTCGTGATGTTAATATGACACTGCCTAAAGAATTCTGAAGAGACCAAAACAGGTGGAAATCTGATGATGCAAGGTCAGGACTATACGGGGAATGCATTAAAACCTCCCAGCCAAGCTCTCTTAATTTTTGCTGAGTGGCTAAAGACGTGTGAGGTCTAGCGTTATCATGATGAAAAACCATACCCCTTCAGTTGATTAATTTCCTGTTGATTAATTTTAATGATAGATTCCGGGCGCTTTCTCTCAACTTCTCAGCAGTAGATTTCAAGGGAATCGATGAATCGAATCGAATTGGAGAATCGTTGGTTCTGCCTGGTGGTAACAGCTCGTAATGAATAATGCCCTTCCAATCCTACCACCCACACAGCATCACCTTGTTGCGAGTTAACCCGGGTATCTGTCAATGTGCTCGTAAGGTCCCCAAATATCGAGCTTTACGTTACGTAACTACTGATATACCGATGTTGCTTACTTTTTTAAAAATGGCATAAATTTTATCCGTTACCCAGAGCGACGTGCATCTTGATGATGATTTGACATCAAAATTTCCGGATTGAAAACGCTTAAACCAAATTTTTGCTACTCTCACAGACACTGCGGTTAAACTTTTCAATATGGAGGATCGATATATGAGGTTTTAATGGGAGGGGAGTCGAGGGGGATGAGAAAACCCCCCCTGCCATTCCAACCCTGCGGAACCCCATGGTTATGGAGATGTTCATGGTTAAAGTTTTAAGGTTAAAATAGAGCTATTTAGTTAATATTTGCAATATGGACCATCTATATATCAAGTTTTAGGGGGAAAGGGTGGAGAGGGGGGAGGGCTACCCCCCAGTGCCATTCCCACCCTGCGGAACCCCATGGTTATGGAGATATTCATGGTTAAATTTTGAGGTTAGAATAGCACTATTTAGTCAATAGAACGATTTTAATCGGATATTTTCTTTCCATTCGTTTTACTTTATTATATTTCCATACCATCGTTGTACTTCATTATATGAACAAAAATATATACTAAGTTGCATTATGACACAAGATTAAATGTTTTTTTGTTTTTGGGGAGTGTTAGAAGCGGGGAAGTCGTGCTCTGGCGCTCCGTGGCAGTTCCGGCGCTGCGGGATGAGCAGTCCCTTCGCCCTAACGTATGGAAGCGTAGGCACCTGAGCTCGCCTTAGCAGCTTCGGCTTTTTGGTCGTTTGGCGACCAGCCTCAGCCGCTAACACGATCTCAGTCCCTGCGCTTCCCTACGGCGGGCGGGCACTGCTCACTCTCCACGCCTCCGAGCTCTTTTATACACTCTAGGGGTATGGCAAACAAGACCACGTGGATATTGGGGTGCTCTGATTCGGTTTTGTTTTATTTGATTAACTTAGTACGTTTTAAACAATCTCAACTGTAAGGGCAAAGTGAAGTAATTGACGTTTGACAATCAGTCGTCAAATTTATTAGACACGTCAATTGACTTGTTATTTGCAAATTTGTATGGAAAACTTAAAAGTTAAAATAAATATATCTCATGAACCGTAAGTTTCCGCAATCTAAAACTTTACAAAACGCATTCTTTTAGTGAGTACTATATACAAATATGGACATTTAAATCGACGGTCCATTTTGGAAAGTTAGCCGACACTGCACTAAGTCCATAAACATTGCAAATTTGCTTCGTTGTCTTGCGCGGCTTGCGTTGCATTTTTACATTTTTTGTAGTAAACTTTTAAAATGTAATTTCTTCGTTAGATTCACTCACCTTGAAAGTACGAAAGCTAAATAAAAATCACACAATTTCCTAATTTGGATTTGGAATTATCTTCTTTAAAATTTAAACTTTTAAGGATACCAAAACCAGCCAGATACAAATAGTATAGCCAAAGAGATTTTATTACAAGTTCAAACATACTATAATGCGAAAAGACTTTTTCCCCTACCTATTACATAAAAGTAACAATTTTATAGAGTGAGATAGTATAAAGTAAGATTAGGATATATATCGTTAAATGTACATGTTTAGCGGAACATACTAAGGAAACCCAGTAAAGTTTACATAAAAAGTTATCTGAATTCAAATAAGGAGATTATAGTTTGATTCCTTAAGAAGTGTAAAAAATAAGTAAAAAAAACTACCGAATGAACTAAAAGCTTAACAAAATAAAAATGAATTTATAAAAAAATTAAAAACTATTATCAGAAAAATGTTATTATAATTTGAAGGAATACTTTAAAAACCATTTAAATAATATAATCTGTTACGCGCAGTTTTCCATTCATAATATTGCTATACCCAAGTAGGTATCATGAATATTGTATTAAACATTATTAATCAACTTATGGTTACTCATGAAAGCAATAAAGACTTTGAATTTTTACTTTAACTTTACTATACAATTTGTACATAAGGTTCGAATAAACTTTTTGGTACGTGTCATACTCATTAGGACCAAAATCAAACCTCGACTATTGTGGCATGTCTTTTATTATTAATGACTGGAATAGATTTCATTATCTCATTTATACATAACGATGGAGGTTTATGACCAAAGAATATATAATCACTACGTTATAGTTTATGTCAGAGATGAAGTAAGTCTAAGTGAGAGCATATTTAAAGACCACAGATAAAATATAATTTGTGTTCATTTTATCATAATGTGCCCTATTTGAAGAGAATAAATTAGAAGGAAGCTAATTACAGAATGTTATCAAAGAAATGTTATAACAATTAGTTATTTATAACTTCATCTGATGTTGTAGCACAAGATGCGTGAGGATATTTATTTATTTATATTTAAATGTTTTGTTTTTCAGACTACGCGATCACAAGTCTCGGCGAATGCTGATAAGGGCAGATCGGTGATTAAAGAACTCAACCGCATTTCTTTAATAAAAATTGAATAAGTTTGAAATGTTTGTATCTTAGCAAGGTAAAATTGGTCATAATCAGTTCAATTATAATAAAATGTAGAATATTTTTACTCAAATTATGTAAAAAAAAATAAAATTTCACATATGAAACAGTAACTATTTTCTGGGACTATTGTAATCCGCCTTTACTACAGTGTAATGTTCTTTGAACGAAGATATACAATTTTATTATATATATATATATATATATATATATATATATATATATATATATATATATATATATATATATATATATATATATGTATGTATGTATAGTATATGTATATATAGTAAATTCAAACATTTTACTTATGTTTAATAAGTAAATTTGATCTGATTGTTACGTAATTCTAAACTACCAGTAGTATTAAGAAGTATCATAGAAAAATATTATTTATTGTACAAAGTACACTTCGAATTTATCATTAATTGGCACTTTGGAATGAATGCTTTTGTTTAAATTTTCAAACAATATAAATAAACTTTTTCACGTATTTATACTTACTGAACCTTTTATTTTACTTACTGAACCTTTAATCTTTCAACTTGCTAGCCCAAACATCAACTTCAACCAAGGTTTATAACTTTGTGCTCAACATGTGACTCATAATTTGGATAGCACACTAGCTGCTTGTTAGTGTATGGTGGGCATGGCCCATCATAGTTCATTATAGACCTGACCTTCTTGAGACCTGGTACAACAATTACCGAGTACTGAAGTGTACTGCTGAGAATTGCAAAACATTGATAGCCATACTGCAGTCCTAGGCCTAGTGGAAGAAATTTCTTAAGAAATAAACAGAACCTTTGCAGAAACTTTTTTTCTCTTAATATATTTCTTCTTTCATGTGTACATAAATGATTAAATAAACAAATACATAAAAAATAAGATTCTGGGCAAACTCTCTGTCCAACGCCCAAGAAGTGTTAATTGCTCCAGTCTACTCCTTCTTCTCGATAATTCTCATCCACACAACGGACCATCTCAACATTACAGGAAAATGTTCGTCGGCCTTCGTACTCAACAGACCTTACTCCGAGTGATTTTCATTTTCTTTAGGCAATGAAAATCCATTTATGTGGACACTTGCCCAGGAAAAACGATGGCTTACAAAAGGCACATTCTATATAAGTATGGATCACTTGAAGACAACCCACAGTCCATTGAAGTCACCACTTCCACCCGCTGTTCTCATGCATTTTTTGAACTTTTGTAGTGCAGTCAAGCCTTGTGTGTTTTGTAACTCAGAAGAAATCTAAGTTAATCTAAAAATCTAGTTAATCGAAGTTCTGCTGATGTGTAGATGTTCTTAAAGTCTGTTGGTATCGGTAAGTGGTCTAATGTTTTGTGTGGAGATATTGAAATAAGTGATTTTAACAGCTATTCCTCTCGGTCTTCCTCGGTCTTCGATCCTTATATCAAATGTCAAACACTCCGAGCGTTGTTTGACTTGCCGAGGCCATCTTCCTCTTCTTTCGACTTCAGCTCCGTAACAGAAGATTTTGCAAAAAAATCTATACTAGCAATTACCTCAGCAACATCAGTGGGCACGACAATATGTGTTCAAGAAATTCTAATTTACTAATCAAGTCTTTTCAAATTGGTTTCCAGCAAAGCCACAGTACCGTCACCGCCCTTCTAAAATACATCACAGACGACATTCTCTGGGCTATGGAGACCAATAAAGTAACATTACTGGCATTGCAATATTTCAGCGATGCTTTTTCCTTTCCATTAATTTCGATATCATATTAGGAATTCTTCAATTAATTAATATCTCTTCTAACGTAAAACCGTTCAATTATACTTTCAAGGTTTATTATTTAAATATTATTAATAAAATTATTTACGCTTTGCCTAAATTAATATAAAGTTAAGCCTTATATTAATTTAGGCAAAGCGTAAATTACCCCAAAATAAAGAACTTGTTTTTGTTTTGCTCTTACAACCTTTTTCGGAGCTCAATTGAAACAATACTTTGATATTTAACCTTCTCTAGTTTCTCTTTTCTTGTAGCCACGATAGCCCAGTGGTATTTCGAGCTGAGAGACCAGACTTCGATCCCCAGGTGCCAGGCTGTTAACAATGGGTTTTTCAAAAAACTTATGCACGAATTATATCGTTGGTTGTCCCGAAGATATTTTCGGTGGAAGAAGGTCGAAGGGACTTAACTGTCTAGACTAGACCTCTGTCTACTCCTGTATTGAGGATTGCGTGAAGAAATTTATTTATTTTATTACCTAACGTCATATACGATAACGTCAAGCTTTTCGGCTGCCCTTGCTTGATATTCATCCCGTCTGCTTCCTAAAGCATTCAACTTCGGGTGCTACGGACCGACTGTGGTTCTGGTACCACCGTCCGATAGCGCCAACCCGCGAACAGATCCCTAAATCTAGTAATCACTAGATAGTCATCAGTTACCAGGTCAACACCCCTAAACACTCACATATCCAACACCTGTTTGCGCAGTAAGTCATCCACTAGGAATAAATCTATCATACTTCTCTCATTCTTACTTTCTCTAGCACCACCAGGGAACACCTCGGTGCCACTGCTCTTTCGTTTGATCTCCGACAAGCACACTACATCTAATTATCCGCGACGGCGTCCGCCGTGTCCGACTGTGCGTGATGCACGGTCCCTATCGCCGCTTTGCTCGCCGTATACCACACCAACGGTGACAGCCTTGTGTGCGTTGCCTTGCAGGGATGCCTTAACCCTTGTTGGGTGTACCTGTTTGGAATTGTGGCCCCGAATGGGCTGTTAGGGGCCGCGACGTGCACGCTTCTACTCGTACTTTGACCCCCTGCCAAATTACATTATAATTGTACTAAATTACACCTTTTATTGACTGTTTTGTGAAAGAAAGCAGAATACGTATGAAAATTTTTATTAAAGTTAATAATATATGGAGTTAACAATTGTATGAGTCCGAATTTTTTTGAGATATTGAATGATTAAATATTAAATAAGCATTGAAATAAAGCAAAGTTGACAAATTAATCAGTTAAATATTTAAAACATAACATAGAACATACGTGTTCAGAACAGTAAAATCACAGTCACTAAAGTAGAATGTTGTATGTCAGGTGACTTATTACTATACATTGGTTTCTCGGGTTCTATCATAATTTACTTGATAATCGGAAGAAAAATACCAACTGTTGTACAATCATTATACAAAGTGAGAAGGTAAATAAAAACACTTTTGTAGACATTTTAAAGTGCAAAATATAACTTAAATATTTTATTCAAACAGGTTAATGATATTTTGATGTTTAAGAGAGACGAATTCCTTCTGATCCTGGGCATTCACCTTTGCTGATCTTTTGCAGAGCTGTAAATAAAAAGTTTTAAAATTTAGTTAATATATATCCTAAATTTTAGAAAATTATTTACTGTAAGTAAATAACTCAATATACAATGACGAATATTATAAAAATGACGTGAGACGGCACTTCTTTTCTAGAGTCTCATAAGAGTCGACGAAAAGAAATTCAGGAAACTTGTTTTTTTATTTATTTATTGTACCACATTGTATTAATTTGTCATGAGCATTCAGAGCTTTAAAATAAAATTCATTTCTTACTATTAGTGAAATAATATTCTAATTTAAAAAACATCTATTATCTTTATTATAACCGGCAATGAAATCGGGCTCTAATAATATAGTGTTGTTTGTAATGAAGCTGGCCGCCGTGACTCAATGTCCGGTTTGAGCTGCGCATAACAGCAAGGCTTTTTATTCTGCGGTTGAGTCATCAGTCATGCTCTCTCAGTCGCTCGTACAAAACATAAACATATATCGTTAACATTAATTATATATTATGCAGTATAACACTATTAAATAACACATAATTTCTGTTTTTTTATATTAGAGACAATATCGCGCTAAGGTTTCTCTGCATATTTTGTTGACATATGATATTTTTAAACAAAAAAGAAACTTGCAAATCTTTTATATACTCATATTATATTAATAAAACTTATCCTTACTTATATTAATAAAATTCCATCGACTTTGCCTCGACATTACCTGGAAGCTAACCGGTTGACCTAGTTCAAACCAGTCCACCTTCATAATTCGTTAAGTTCAAGACTGTCGTCTTGATTTTATTAAAGATATTTCGTTCTGTTCTGTTTCGTTAAGTTTAGAAAGAGACATAAAATAAAGACATAGAATAAAGAGTACACCATAGAAATTTACTAATATTGTTCTATACTGCTGTTTTTTTGCATAATTAAGGCAGTAGAGCATGTAGGTCACCTGATGGTCAGTGTTACTGATGATAATGATAAACATCTACAACACCAGAGGAGCTGCAGGTGCGTTGCCTGCCTTTATTATAGAAATTGGAAAGGGGAAGGTGACTAAGCCTGTTTCTAAAAATTCCCTTATACTTAACTATTTACGACAAGTGATTCGACATAGTCTAGGTGAGTGGCATTGTAATGAAAAGTTAATTTGTAATAAATTTGATTTTTATTAGTTACATAGTAGTTTATTTATTTATTTTACATAGTAGTGAATTTACTTTTTTTTGAGTTTTTCAAAATTATGTTGATATTTTAAATATTTATTAACTAACAGCTACAATAATGGTACAGTCCTACTCCCCGTGGCATGGTACCAAGAAAACTGGATGCATTTCCACGTTGAATAGGTAGACTTGACCGTTGAACTATAAAATAACCATACTCATAACATGTTAAAACTATAAACATCTTTGACTTATAGTTTGTACTGTCAACTGGGGGTTTTTAATAACCATACAAAATACCGAATTATTGTAAGTTTGTTAAAAGGATTTGGAATTGTTTTTAATTGTTTTTTTTAGTGTTTACATAAATATTGTCATAATATACTGTGATACATAAATATACTGTGATATATTTTATAAGATAAATATCGTCACGCAATTCCCAATACAGAGGTAGATAGAGGTTTAGTCTAGACAAATAAGTCCCTTTGACCAACCTTCCACCGAAGATATTTTCAGGACAACGTGACAAGTGATGAGCCCGTCGCCATCTTTAAGTCCAAGCCACGGATATAATTTGTAGATAAGTTTTTGAAAAACCCTTTCGTACGAGCCTGCCACCTGGGAGATCGAACTCGGGTCTCTTGACTCGAAATTCCGACCATCCAACCACTCGGCTATCGTGACTTAACTTAGTCGTGGTATTTCTTCTTTTAATTGTGGATTCTTTTTGTTTATGACTCCGATCTTTATTTAATATCTTGTAAGGAATCGATCTAAACCCAAACATAGGAGATGCCTATGTCCTGCTGTGGACTTTTACAGGCCTTTATGATATGATGATATGAATGATTCGCTGAATGAGAATACTTATTTTAAATATCAATCCACATGAATGCACAAAGCATCACTTTTCGGAGCTCGAAGCTTCGTTTTCTAATGAGATTGTGCACGAATTTTAATATCTGAAAGTTGGCTAAAAAATCACTACAATCCACATTCTTTTCCTTATTGATATCGCTCCCGTGGAAAGTGTTCTTGGGGATATTGGTTCAGAATACAAACATTGTATAATCATGGGTGATTTTAAAACTATGACATGTTAAAAGATTCTCCCCGTTCTCAGAAACTTCGCTCAATCATAGAGTCTGTCACATCACGTCCGGACGGACGGAGTGACTTAGATAAAGTGAATTGAGAATTATCACAATATAGATACTAAAGAGGTCATTAAGCATAGTGCTAAGCTCTTCAAGCGCGAAGGTGGGTGATAAATTCGGCATTGATGTTAATACCGTATTCTTTCCAGTTAAGTGGCTTAACATATCTTCCAAGCGGTGAAGAAGTGAAGGTGAAGAAGAAGAAGAAGGTGAAGTTTCGGGAATATGACGTCACCCTGTCTTATACCTATCTGCAATTGGATATGTTTCGTGCTCTGATCCTGTACTCAGTCGGATACATATCAGCCTCATCGTATAAGCATTCCACCACTTTGATATACCTACAGCATGTAGAACCGCCCAAATTTCAATTCGACAGAATTGAAGAACTTCTGAGGTCTATACTACAAGTATAGATCTCAATAGTGTTTTTCAACAGGTTGGTCTTAAGACGAACATTGACAAGACTAAGGTCATGTTTAACGTCAATGTCTTTGTACAAAAATTGTGTTCATGAATTTTCCTAAGAGTTACCATTCCTGAGATATCGTGATTCTAAGTCACATTATACATGATATGCACATATAACCCTCGTATATACATAATCAGGTACTTAAGACAAGTATAAATACCTATTTGGGTCTCTTTTATGCATATTATACTATTCTGAAAACATTCATAGCGGATGATGTGGTGCAGGAATAGGGTGGCTACCGGCCAGTTCGGGTGATCGTGACCTGGGGAAGACGTCTCCTCCACAAGTGTGCGCTATGGGTAATCTTATATATGCATGTCATCGTGCGAACTTCGATTGCGCGATGTAGGACGTCGATGTGTTTCCTGAATCCGCCACTTGCGAGCTTCTTATGTGGATACATAGATGCCGCCACACATTTATTCAAAGTTTAGTCAGTCCCTAAATGAATCCCCTCTACCCACGTGGCCTCGAAAAGTATTTGGCTATTCTATTGTCCGTAGGTCTCGTTCATATACCAGTTACTTTTAGTGCTAAAAGTTCAGTTGAAGGTTGTTTGAGCTTTTTTATAGCTCGAAAAAAAAGTCTCAGTTTTGCTTTATTTGCAATAAACTTATAACTAAAGATGAAACTGTTGTTGTTGATTGTGAAATGCCAACTTTAAACGAGGCTAGTGTCGCGAGGGCTTAATGAGTATTTAAAAACTCAAAAATACGGAAGGACTCTGCTATTCAACACTTGTATCGAGTAAACTATCAAGTTCAAACAGAAATAGGCAATCAACTAGCGAAGGTCAGTCTTGCTCAAATGTCCAGTTGAGTACAATAGAAGAAGATTCCTTGTTTTTAATGAAGAGACCACATTTGAACAGTTTATGAACATCCAGCAAGAGGAAGAAAAAGAAGAAGAAATTGAATAATTAAAATATCTAAAGAAATCAAAACAATAGTTATATTATAAATATTAATTTTTTATTCGCATTAAAAATGAATATTACTTATTTTTATCATATAGTTGGTATCTGTTTCACATTAATTCACATTTTTCTTTAGGTTTATTTACGTAGGTTAATCTTTAGAGTAGGAATTTCATTGCCATAAGTACGCTGTTTATAATATTACTTTTATTTTGTTTAGGGTATGACACCGACTTCAAATAGCTAGCAAATATAAATAATAATATTTTATTAATATTAAAAGTATTGACAACCTCCATGGACGAGTGGCGTAAACACCGGTTTTCAAGGTATTGCCGTCTCGAAGGCTCGGGTTCGATTCTCAGATGGGTCAATGTAGGAAAACACTTTTTCTACATTTTCTCGGGTCTGGCTGTTTGTGGTGCCTTCGTTGTTTCCGATTCCCATACCTCAAGTGCTTTAGCTTCTTATATTGGTATCGAAGCAATGTATGTGGTGTCCCTATCTATATATGTATTTATTTATTATTATTATTATTTATTATAAAAGGTATATTAAATTCGATCTCTATTAAGTTATTTTATTCTTTTTAATTTTTGAATTCGGTTTTTTTAGACGTATTTTTTTTTTATTTTTTGGAATTGTATTTTTTACGTGTATGTAAAAGGTTGCTCTGTAAACTACAGTAGGATTTTCATCAGGTAAACTATAACATTTAGTTACTTTTATTTGTCATATACTAAATAGTATTTTTAAGTAGAGCTACGAAAGGTACCGCGCGCCTTAAACAATATAGATCCCAAGAAACGGGAATGAAGATATGCTGTTTGAAACTCTATTTCACATTCTAGTGAGACAGTGAGAAATCGTGATGAACGTTTTTTGGCCACGAAATATAACATAAAATTACCTTCACACCAAGAGACACTATGACAGTATGAGCTGATACTCGCTAAAATTCAAGAATGTCTTACAAGAGACGTCTGAACAGCAAACGCCTATGCGTTCGGCCTTATTTTTGACCGTTTAACCATCTCCTGAGCAGAGGGCTCATAGATTCGGTCTTATTTATGATCGATTAGCCAACGAGTCTGCTCAGGACGAGATTTTATGCAATCGTATTAAGTTATAATATGTTTCAGTTTCTCTACCCCGCACGCTCGCTCCGCTTCAATGACACGTAGCCTAAGACTCACTTATCAGGAATAAGTTAGTGATAATATATAATCAACAGTGGCCACGCATCAGCTTTTGTTGATGCATGAATGGGCCGGCTCGACCCGGGAAGTACCACGACCTCACAGAATACCGGCGTGAAGTAGAAGTCTAACAAACTTCTGCGTTTCGTCTGGTGAGTGCAGGTAACCGGTGGCCCACGCACCCCCTTCTGGGGGAGGGGGGCACTCTAAGGGAGGCAACGCATCTGCTAAGCCTCTGGTATTGCGGGTGTTCATGGGCGCCGGTAATCACTTACCATCACGAGAGCAAACTGCTCGTTTGCCTCCCTTTTCTATAAAAAAAATCTAAAAGAATTACATCGTAACCGTAAACCACCTGTTCATAAATAAAACTAAAACTTGTCGGCCAAACTATCTTTACTTTTTATGGGCCAAATGACATATATTCCGCATCAAACTAAAGAAGAATCATGTAAATCGGATCATAAATCTCAGCGTGAGCGGTGTACATCGTGTGTAGATAAATAAAAAAACTACCCCAAGCGAATTAAGAACCTCCTCCTTTTTGAAGTCGGATAATAATAATATATAACCAAACTAAATGAAAATTCCTAAGAATCTACCTAAATGAAAAAAAAATTAACAGTTATCTCATTTCAATATGACGGAGTCAGGTTATCGACTCTTTATTATTTGGCATCATGGACCTTTTTCGACATTTGATCATTAAGGAACACGATAAGAGGAAATTGTTTTACTCACTATCCTTGTGCTCGCAGTTGTAATTATTCAAAACGCACTCGCTGCCGAAGGACTTGGGCTTCTCTCCTTGTTTGCCGGCGCAGATGGGTTCGAACTTCACACTACTGCAGTCATGAGAACAAGCCTTCTTACGTGCAGCCTCAGCCTTGAGTTGCTTGAGATCTTGTTTATCGGGGCGACAAGAAACCGCCACTACCAGAACGGCTGAAATCAACGAATAAACCCTCAATGATAAATCTGGATAAGATACTGGCAAGATCACACTCCCACCAAATAAAAGCAAAAAAATAGCTGTTGTGTTTAACTGCTGTTACTTATTATAAACTATATATGACTTAACTCACATATAGGAAACCAACAAGCGTTGTCGTAGTTCTAATGGTTTTCTAGTAACTTTTTATTGCGAATTCTTTATACCCATTCCTAAGCAAATTCTCAATTCCAGCTCTTTAGCTTAGCTATTTCTCCTTCTTATAGAAATAAATAATAATAAGATATATATCTTCACGCAATTCCCAATACAGGGATAGACAGAGGTCTAGTTTAGACAATTATGTCCCTTCGACCCACCTTTCACCGAAGATATTTTCGGGACAACGTAACAGGAGATGAGCCCGTCGCCGCTTTTATGTTCAAGCCAACGATATTCGTACATAAGTTTTTGAAAAACCCATTGGTACTAGCCTGCCACTTGGGGATCGAACTCGGGTCTCTTGACTCGAAATTCCGACCACCCAACCACTCGGCTATCGTGACTTCTATAGGAGAAGATCTTATAATATATATAATATCTTTGAATATCTTTAAATCTTCTTATAGAAGATACGATTTATGGCAAATTCGAATTTGAATACTCGCAATCTGGAAAATGCCGTGTTCAAAAATTTGTCATTTTACGGAATTATCTTTTAAATAAAAAAAATATAATATACTTCTGATACTTTTAAATTAAGAATGCGGTGCTACTGTTAAGAAGTGTTAAAACTAGTTATTTTTACAATCTCGTAAATTATTCGAATGTGGGCGCACCGTACTTAAGTGCCTATTATTTAATAAATCCTGTTAAAGCAAGGACAGAAACACATAGTTACATACAATTGTGACCTTAACAAAGACGATTAAGGTCGTAAAATCATTACCACGTAATTGCAGGAAGAGACATTTTGTTCGTCTGTTCCGTCCTAGTTTCAATGTCCATAAATAATATGTTTTAGCCAGCTATACTTATTGTTTATTTAATAACAATATTAACTTTTTTGTAACAGTAATAATATTATGTATGAAAAAAAATATATGCACACAAATACCTATGCAAAATAGTCCACTACTACATATTTGTAGTTTAGTACATTGAAAAGTAATATTTACCGGGCAGTTATACTTATACTCAATTCAACATTGTAGCTTTACAGTTTCAGTTCCATGCTTCACTAGCATATTGCTTTGCAAAGCCAACTGCGGTGCAAAGGCACTTATTTTCTTGAACATTTTACAGACAGGAAGTTTAAAAATTTGGCGAAATTTCCATAATATTTTTGGGTGATCGGAATTCGAATCGGGGAGACCCGAATTCGCATAGGTATATATTTGCGCAGATATTCATATATACATATAAATCCATGACTAGATGACAAACATTCACATTTATCGCACAAATGTTTGCCTTTAGCGGCATTCGAGCAGGTTCATTACCAACTAGGCTATCGGGTCGTCGTCACAGGTTTTTTATCGTGTGCGAAAACAAAATACATATATCTTGCAAAATATTTGTCGACTATTGTCGACTTTGTCGGCGTAATCTTTACTGTAAGCGAACTTTGTTATTAAAATCATGAAAACTGAACTAAAATATGCTATCTTAATAAATCAATTAATATCTTTATACTCGTTATCTCTACGTTTATTTTATTTTATTGTACCTTGCTATGATTACTGGTTATTTTTGCTGTAATTATCTACCCTACGAGGTACGATTTTTTTGCGTAATGTTGCGCGTAGGTGAAAAGGCCCCAGGACATTTTATCTAAGTAAAAATGTGACTAAGTAAAAATGTTACATTAAACATGTTACTGTATTAAAAAATGTTAGGATATGATAGGGTGCCAAAATTACAAAGCTTCCTCTTAATGAAAAATTTTCAGAATCGAAACTTTAATTTCGGATATTACTCTTTACACACAAGCTTATTTACTTCTTTTTAAAATAAGTTAGAAGAGTAGATATTTATAACAACGACATATAATTAAGCAATTTTAATTGCGTAGTAAGTACGCAAAGACAAAAAATATTCTGCCGACTCTTGAGCGACTATACATATTATATGTATAATACTTGTCTATCAATACCACAGTTAAAATTGTTATATATGTCTTACGATATCGGGTTAAATGTTATTGCTAAAATATGTTCTTTTTTTATTTTTGTTTTCTTGTAGAGATATATCGAAATCAGACTGATTAAAATTGTAAAACTTTATTAACTTTGAAAGCAAAGGTATTTAAATGCTTAATGTTATACAGTAAATTATTATCAACGTACGAAGTGGCAACAATGTACAAAAATTAAGAAAGTAAATTTCGTGCCTTTGATGCAATATATTCTATAATATAGTATTCAAACATTTTTAATACTTTACTTAAAGAATAAAAATTTAATTTATATTTACCTAAAAATTTGACTTATCGTAAAGTCCCAATCCCGTGGCATAGTACTAGGGACACTGGCTGACTTTAAACCTTACAACAAGAAAAAAGCAAGTCCTCTTAAAACCTGAATACTGAAATAATACTCACCGAAAATAAAAAGGGTAAAATATTTCATTTTTTTATCTAGTGACACACTCGTACCTCGGTGATCTCACAATAGTGACTAGTTGTTTATACTGGCTCCGGTCTTTTTTATAGAAGTGCGCGTCTGAGCGTGAAGAAAGACACTCACAAGTACTGCATAAAAGAACCACGTTATAAATTATATGTGATGTATCGTATGTCCATTGCTACCAAGAAAGCTGATAGTAATGTTGATAATGTCACATGTATCATAATAAAATGTTACTTATTGATTATTCTTCTTTTTAATAATAAAGAAAGAAACGCTTTTCTTGATTATAAACTGAATGGAACGTTCATAAACTGTACTATGTAAATCGTACCGAAGAATTATAAACTTCTAACCTTTTAATTGGTATATAAAAATAACTGTATGTACTTTGTATTAAAACTATTGATGATAATGATAAGCATATATAATGTTGTACTACACGTTTACTTACGACTGTCTTATCTATTGGATCCGCGCAATCAGGTAATTGAACTGTAACTTTAGAAAGTAATTTGTACTATTCAAAAATCTTGGTAGAACCACTCTCAACCGGCATACTCTAAATCCAGTGTAATAATACCGCGCGTTTTATGAATTTAGTTAGATCCAGATCTCAGTACTCAATAACCGGTAACAAAGCATTAAGGGTTAAAATCCAGGGGTCACCGTTTTTGCTTTTATTTTCGCTAATATCTTCACGCATATTTCCAATATTGGGGCAGACTGAGGTCCATACAATTAGCGCAAAAGGCAAACAAGGAAAGAGTTAATTATTATTTTTAGAAGACTACTAATAATTATAAAGATGCTGTTAAAACCTAGGAAAATTCGTAACCAAATGTATGATTGTTATTAAACACACACAGGTAGCCAACAAGTATTTTGAATACAATGAACATAAAAATAGATTTCCAACGAATTAGTCTTGGTGCTATTGTTCGCGTTTTATTGTGCGCATAGGAATTTTACATTTGAATCCAAAATCAAATCGAACTTATGAGTAGCATATCGTGTTTGTAACGCTATGGTTTGTTGATAGACATCATTCTACAATAATAAAATTGGATTTATGCTTATTTTATCCGCAGGGGAAGGGGATGCAATTTTCTTCGCGCAGCCATCTTAACAACATTATTACTGTTAAGGAAATGTGTACTATGACTTCTCTTAGGAATTTCGAAACAGTATCTAGCAAGCATTTTGTGTAAGTTGTATCAAAGACTCCGTCCTTGACAACAAGGAAGGTCCATACACTGTATCACAAAAGTCTTGTAAGTACTTACAACAATACTCGAATAATCTTCATGAGGTACTGGATGTATCTTTTAATAGATTAAATATGGTTACATGCATACATAAATAACGACCTGTTAAAGTCTACTGCAGGACATAGGACTCTCCAATCCCATCAGGAGAGTGGGCCATAATGACCCATGTCCTCTCTCGTACGGACGGTTTTCCATAATGGCTGCGCTTGACAATGTGCCAACGCAACACCGCGCCCCAAATGCTACTGCCCGTCACTGGTCTACTTTATTTTTGTTAAGCATTTTTCGAGATGGTTATTCCGCCATTTGTCGGTAACCAACTCCACTTTCAAGGCTTTTCCCTTGTCTCTTACGATGTTCACGGAAAGAAAGGAGGTATATTGTTGCCCCGAAAATAATATTTTTAACCTTAATTGATACTTGTAAAAGCTGTCAAATGTCCTTTAGTACCCAGGTTAGAAGTTTTATTACTCTCTTCTTATATCTTTGTTATTCAACTCAGTCAAGTAGATAAAACGAAGCCGGTCTTCCGCATCGATAACGTACCTACCTATCTACAAATACATATACACTGCATGTAAGCTTAGTGACATATCCGTGTAATTATAATACTTACCTAATTTTTTAATGACAACAGGATAGCCCAGTTGGTCATGACCATGCCTACAAAGATAAGGGCGGCGGGCTCGAATCCCACAAGGGGCAAACATTTGTGAGATGAATATGAAATGTTTGTACAAGAGTCGTGGGTGTTCATATGTACATACATCTATGTGAATATTTATCGATATTAATATATACAAACATTGGCACAATAAGCGGAGCACAAAAAAAAACATTATTTTTCATAGTATTTTTTTTTTTGATCGATTTCTTTCTGTATCCCCGTAATACTGATTTGTTAATGTTTTAAAGTTTTATTAATTCGATAATTTCTAAATTCTATTAGTAAAAGTAATTTTTTCGGTGTCGATGTTAGGCAACTTAGATGATATAAATTAAATGCCCGATTTAACACCACCCGAGAAAAGTAGGACTGATGAAATACGAAGAAATGGTCATATCTACAGATATCTAGCCGACTGTAGCAATCAATTCAACGATTTATCACAGTATTCGACGATACCGGTAGACTGATTAAGTTGTGAGCAGGAGAAGGCAGAAAAAAAGCACTTCGAGGAGGGGTGACAGATTTCTACTCTTCGAGCTCACAGGATCACGTGGGAACGGATGTGCAGGCCTGTAAAAAGCTAGAAGAACTGCAAGAAGTGCGAGGCACCCAGCTTACAGATCGCAGAAGATTTGAAGAAGTGTGCATAGGTTCGTATGTATCGACTAAAGCTCCAAAAATTGAGACACCATAGTTTACATCAGTTAAACTTTGCACGCAGATATCGTTTTCGAGACATAAAACAATGCGAACAGGTACTTTTCACTTATGAGTGTAGAGTGCCGATAAAAGACAGAGAATGTTTAGATACAAAGGAGAACGACACATGCAGACTAATTCAGAAAATACGCTTGCATATGGAGGCGATTCAGTTATGGTGTAGGAAAGGACAATTTTCGGAACTCCTACGGATTAGTGATGGTCGACGGAAGCAATATGACTTCTGACAGGTACATCAGGTTATATTAGGTATACGTTAATTAGGTATACGCTAATTGTACCGGTGCTTATTTATTGGTATTAATATAATATATATGGTATTAATATTGCACCGTTAGCTAGGACATTAAGATGGCGATAAGCTCACCACCAGTCACGTTGTCCCAAATAATCTTCGGTGGAAAGCGGGTCAAAAGGACTTTTGACCCGCTTTTACTAGATTTAGCAATTTCCAATAATGGGGTATGGGAAATTGTGTGAAGATATAAAAAAAATAATGTTAATAATCTTGTCCAATATTTTGTTTTATATGAAGAAACCTTAGGTTTAAAGAATTTATTTTTCTCATAAGAAGATACACTTCACATATAATGAGATACACTTATTTTATCTTTACTAAATATAAACCTCTAGAGCGTTATAAGTTTGCTATCTTAATTATTACACCTATACATACCCATATATATACTAGTATTTTTACACTAGTTTATATAATTATGTTATTTTATATATAATTTGACAAACCTCACATAACTGACATAACTTACATACTACGCAATTCCCAAAACAGGGGGAGACAGAGGTCTATTCTAGACAATTAAGTCCCTTTGACCCACCTTCCACCGAAGATATTTTCGGGACAACGTGACAGGTGGTGAGCCCGTCGCCGTCTTTATGTCCAAGCCAACGATGTAATTCTTACATAAGTTTTTGAAAAACTCATTGGTACTGCCACCTGGGGATCAAACTCGGGTCTCTTCACTCGAAAATCCGACCACCCAACCACTCGGCTATCGTAGCTTACATACTACATATGTTTATTTACACCTATCAAGCCTATATCAATTTATTCAACTGACGAAAGGTATCCTAAATATTATTAATTATTACAGAAAAATATATATTTTTTTAATTTATTCAATTGAATATTTTTGTTTTTTCATAAATCATATTTGTAGGAATTAGGAAATTGTAATGGAATAAGACTTTAATTATTTTATTTTGAGTTCTTTATAGTGAGCTTAGATTGGTGACTGCTGCAGACCTCCATATTTGTATTAAATACTCCAAATGAGATTTACCCAAGGAATCATAAATTATAGGACGTATTGCGTTTCGTAAATAGTTGGCTATTTTACGTAATGATCCCAAAATAGACGTTAGTTTAGTTTTGACATGATCGACATGCAATTTCCAAGTTAATTTTTCATCTAACCACACTCCAAGATACTTCTCCTGACTCGATCGTTTTATTTTAGTGTTATTTATTGTAAGAGGTTGAAAATCCGGGATGTGTTTATTTTTTGCCGAAAAGATTATGAACGAAGTTTTCGAAGCATTAATTGTGAGACGATTGTATTTTAACCATTCGTTGAGGCGATCAAGGTCCTTTTGAGCGTCAGCTAAAATATTGTGAATGGGTGCATTAAAATAAAATAGACAAGTGTCGTCAGCATATAGTGTTAAGTGTCCTGTCGACCCTATTTTATTAATATTATTAATATAAATTAAAAATAACAAAGGACTAATAATCGACCCCTGAGGACAGCCGTATGATACGTTGCGGGTTGAACTAATGTAGTTATCTACTATATATATATGTATATATATATATATATATATATATATATATATATGTATATATATATATATATATATATATATATATATATATATATATATATATATATATGTATATATATATATATATATATATATATATATATTGCACCACAAGCTTCTGTAGAAGCTTGTGGTGGCTTACTGTGTCGAAAGCTTTTTTTAAGTCAATGAATATCCCCAAGGCAAAGTTTTTTTTATCAATGTTAATTTTTATTTTAGTAATAAGGTCTAATGCTGCGGAGAGAGTGCTTGGTTTATGGCGGAAGCCATATTGTTCGTCTATAAAGAAGTTTTTTCGGGCAAGATAGTTATCTAGACGGCTATGCAGGACTCTCTCAAAAATCTTGGATAAAACAGGTAACACAGGCACAGGCCTGTAGTTATTTGGATCATTTCTATTCCCAGATTTGTACAGAGGATTGACCTCAGCAACCTTCAATGTATCGGGAAACGAGCCGCGAGTTAAACACCTATTAATACAATTAACTAATCTTTCGGCAATAACCTATTCTATACATTTAATTGCTTTGGTACTAATACCATCCAGGCCCGTGCATGTGTTATTGTCCAGATTGTCAATAATATTTAATATTTCTTGTGTATTACATTCATACATTAAAGTATTACCTGTGCTATGGTGATACACGGAAGGTATGTTATTGGCGAGGTTTGCTCCTATAGTTGAAAAATATGAATTAAATACATCACATATAGAGTTACCTTCTGTGTCTGGTTCGATAGTAGTTTGGGAGGAATAGAGCTGTCTTTCGTCTTGTTTAATCCTAAACTATTAATGAGATCCCATAACTTTTTGGTTGATTGTAACATTTATGAAACTTAGTATAATAGTACTTTTTCTTATGTTCCATGATTAAAATCTTCACTCTTTTTCGTTCTTCCACAAAGTTCTTGCGTAAATTGTCATCTTCGCGGTTTGACTTACATAGTTGCCATAACTTATTTCGTATGTTAATTGAATTAATTATATTTACATAGATCCAGTCTTTTTTAGGCTTGTTTAGTATTTTTGTTTTAATTATTTTATTTTTTTCTATTTGTTCTGATATAAATTTTTATAGATAGTTATAGTCAACTTTTCTTAGTTTTTTAAATTAATATTTTACAATACTTTGTATACAGAAACAAAATTATGTTTAAAATTTAAAATAATCTTAGAGCCCAACTCGACTGACAGAAAAATATAGGCAATTTATAATATTACTTTTAATAGTAGGTAAGTACATTATATCAAATGAAATATGAATATAACATAACATCGCCTTTAACTACATAAAACACACTGATAAGGACTGACCCGAGACATTATCAATAAATACACAATGTTTATAAAATGCGAACCAAACATCAATTGTATGAATAAAATTCTCATACAGTTAAAAATTTTTCAACAAGATTAAAATAGGTTTAGATTAATAACAATTAATAATTATTAAAAAGGTTAAAAGACAGGAAATTCTACTCGAGAGACTCCTGCTTAAAGCACCACCGTCACTCGGACAATATTAGAGTTATTTAGCTCTTAGTAGACTCTATCTTTTTTTAATTTGTTTGGGTTAAGAATCGATAGCTCTATCGATTTTATAGCGTCGATAATCTATTTTCTATGTATATAAAGAATATAAATCCTTTTCTACGATGTGTACTTACGTGTGATGCGTATAAATAGAATTTTCAATTGCCTATGTCTTCACAAACAATATTTTAAATAAGAAATAATACCATGTATGCTCCCAACGACGTCCGCCACTAATTAATAGATGAAAGATTCACACGATAGCTTATTCATGCCAGACCAATGCCAAATTTTGTTAAAACACTACTCGTACGCACGAAGTTGTTGACGAATATTTGTACCTGGGTCACATTGTTAGACTACAGTAGCATAATATAGCATAGCAAAGAATGACGAGTGAGAACTTAGGCCCTGCGACCTGTCCGTGGCGTACCTTCTAAATAAACCTTTAATCTGCGACTCCTTGTCTGTTTTGGCCGAATGAAACTGTAGTTGGAAGATTCCGTTCCGTTAGGGACCGTGCGTAAACTGTAAATGGCAGTACGAACGCCACAAGTGGAGACCCCCGGTGGAATGAACTAGCCACCTTAACAGAGAGTGCAAAGAGAATATGAGACAGTCCAGACATTACAATTATTAAAAACAAACAGGTACTTTCAACTTTCAAAGTTGCAGCTGGACAATAGATCGAACATTGTTGGACTTATAAAATTTGTTGAAAGTGAATTGAAATTAAACACATTATAATTCACTTTTACATACATACATACATATTATCACGCCTCTTTCCGGTAGGGGTAGGCAGAGACCACTTCTTTCCACTTGCTACGATCCTTACATACTTGTTTCGCTTCGTCCACTTTCATTATTCCCTTCATACATTCTCTTCGATTCAGGGTACTCTTGACCTGGCCTTTTTTCAGGACGTCTTGGTCTAGATAGGACATCTAGGTCTTCCCCTTCCTACACTTCCATTCACACTCGCCTTATATGCTTTTTTCATCAATCGTTCTTCATTCATTCTCTCGTCATGGGCAAACCATCTCAGCATACCTTTCTCAATTTTAGTCACTACATCTTCTTTCAGACCACAACGTTTCCTTATTTCACTATTCCTTATTCTGTCACTCAGTTTAACTCCTAACATACTTCTTAATGCTCTCATCTCAACTGCATTTACTCTGCTTTCATGTTTCTTCTGCCATACCCAACTTTCACTTCCGAACATGAGTGTCGCAACCAAAACTCCACTATGCATAGCCAAACGAGCCTTGTTAGACACCATCCGACTGCAGTATGTTATGGCCTCATCTCTTTCAAACACCATCACTTTGGTTTTCTTTACATTTATCTTCATTCCCTTTCTAACAAAAGCTCCACTCATAGCAGTTACCATCTCCTGCAACTCCTCGGCTGAAGACGCAAGTAATACTTGATCATCAGCAAAGAGTAAACATTTGACGAGTAACTCATTCATTCTCAACCCATTTTCATTCTCTTTTAAATCTGTCAAGCAATTGTCCATAAACAGATTAAACAGCCACGGTGACGCTAGACAGCTAACACCTTTTTCGATATTAAACCATTCAGTGTATGCCCCGTTTATCCTTACACAAGCACAGGAATCCCTATAAAGAGATTGCAATGCTCGTATGAGGATAGTGCTGACACCTTTCACGGACAATGCTGACCACAATTCATTCCTCACCACACTTTTACTTATTCAAAATTTATTTATATTAAAATACCTGACCGGTTTCGCCTTTATGGAATTTATTACAATTATAATCTACAGAGATCGAAAACGTATCTCCTATTTTATCTATTTTCTATGTATAAAGAGATATGAACTGAATAATGAATAATAATGAATTGAAATTCTAAAAAGTTTTTTAAGTCCATTACAAACGTTCTTTAAAGTTTTATTTTTGTGACATGTACCAAATGTACTTATTCAGGTAGGAACTCAAAATTAAAAAAATATACAATTATTACAATAACAACAATATATCTTCATGAAATGACCAATATAAGGGTAGACAGAAGTCTGATCTATAGTGATGTATTATGTGGTATAATTATTATTAATAATTAATTTTTAATTTAAGAAAAATTTGCAATTGTGTGATACAATAGAAATAGTCTGTAATGGTTTTGATAATTAACTTTTTTACTTGTTTTGGTTTTATTATTACATCCCCATGCACAAATTAGAACAAATAGCCAAGTGTATCGTTTTTATCTCTTTTCAGGTTTATAATTTTCTTCAACTCGAATATTCTAGCGCACTACACTTTCTATTATTTAAGCAATTTTTTAACATGGAGTTACAAGTGAGCTCTGGCCTAACCCGGTTCCCTTTTTTGTTTATTCTTCACATTTCTCCAACATGGCTTAAAGATGAAAATGCACCCAATCCATTTCTGTCATAAGCCCTTAGCTTATACTGCTTAATTGTAAATTTCTTTGTTGAATTTTTTGAACAGTCATGAAAACATATTTCGTTCACCACAGAGAAAGTATGAATTTTGATTGTGTCATAATTTTTTTATAACATACATAGAACATTTGCCATAAACCAAATGTTTGGCAAGCAGAAGGACAATTGCAAACCAGATATTCCACACCTTATAAACTGCTTCACAACGTAGGTCTGCTTAATTTTAATTGGGTTATCCTGTCATCTATTAGCAGCAATAATGAAGAAAAAATAATAATGATGAAAAATTATTACATATTGCTCTGCCAGTACTACATGGAAACACTCTTTAAATAATTGTTAAAGAGTGTTACAAACAATATCATTACTAAATGACAATTACTACATTAAACTTTGCATGTTTTTATTCAAATTTAACTTATATTTAAAATTTCTTCAATATAAAGTGAAGAGTGTAAGAACAATAGGGCAAAATTATAACTGGAATTTAATTTTATCAATTTTAATTGATGCAAAAAATTCAATTTAGTCAATAAAAATGCACATAGGTAATTATTCACAGTAACACAATAGCACAACTACCATAACAATTTGATTTAAACTTATGAATTCATATAATGTATAGCAAACTAAACTTTTAAAAACCTTTTAATGATTTAGTATAAAATTTTAAAATAAAGAAAGTATGCCATTTGAAATATCTGTAACATTCATCAATTTAGACTTTAAGTGCAGTCTTGTTCATGAAAATCATGTAATGCTTATCAGTTTATAGTATGTAGGTGATAACTTTTAATTTTAGTAATTACTACATACACTTTTATAAAATGTACTAAACAAGTTTTTTAAATACAATTTTTTTATTATATTTGCTTGCACTTCAGCCCTACTAACACTTTAACATTATATAAATAATACATTTGTCTATAAGGAAAGAAATGCCTTGCCTGCAACTACCGGAACGTTAGGTATTCTTAGTAGTTACTGTTTCCATTATAATATTATTTTCTTCAATGTTTGACGCGCAATATGTAGATACATTTATGTTATCTTTTGTATATCGTTTTTGCATGTTTTGCAGTGGGTTTTTCTGATTTCGTATGTTAGGAAAGGCTCGATTCTTATTTAGATTTAGTTTAGATTAGTTTTACAGAGAAATAAAAACGGAAGTACCGGTAGTTATCAAAGTTTAAATAGTTACTTTAGATTCATCAGAATCTCCATCAATTAGTATTTTGTTAATCAAGTTTGTAAGTCACTATTTTACTTTAAAAATTTATAAAATTTTACACTATCAAAAAGGAAAGTAAGGACATCCTTTGATGCAGCAATACTCCATTGTTATTTTTTACTATATTATTATATAATACCCCGGCAGGGACTGTGCGTGAAAATAAATAAATAAATAATAAGAAATTAAAATATTTTTTCGGCTATTTATCGTATGAGATACTGATATTTATTTGCAGATGTAAATTATAAAAGAACTGTGTTATTAAAATGAGAAATTTAAAAAAATCAACAAACAAGTGGATCGGGATATTTATTTGACTGAATAGTTTGGCAAATTGCACTCTAGATGGCGGTAATATTGTAAAGCACAGTCCCTACTCGCGAGCCATTGGCACAGGCAATTTAATCTCATTGACGACAAAAAAGGAAAAAAAGAAATACTTAGAACTTATTATATTTAAAAAAAAAACTACATATGAAATAAATTTGGTTGGCAACACTTTACATTAAGATGGTGGCGTCGCGCGCTTCGAAGTCGATGCCCGCGCTTTTTGATTTAAAGCCGGCTGATGCATTAACCATAAACATCATAAACACATAATTGGTTAAACTGTTTATAGTCTCGTGCTATTAATATTGTGTGGACTACAATTGGTGTGTACCTGTCCTCAATGTCCTGTTTCGTTGGACGGTGATACGTTTCGGACTCGTTCTCGCTCGTTCGGACGCTTCAGGATGTTGCGAAAATATCCTTGGTGAAGCCGCTTGCCCTTACATGGATACAAAGGCGCTATCGAGCAAGTAAGTGAAGTTTGCTTATCTGTGTTACGATGGGAAAGATTCTAGCTACAGAAGGCCTACACTACCAGGCGTTTGATATCTGTGCCAAAGTGTCGGACTTCTTTCGGGTTCCAAACGGCCGAGACATATTTTTTCATAATTTGAACCTGAAAACTTTCGTAAATTTCTTCATCAAGCATTTCGTAAAATTTTGTACAACAGTTTGGAGTTTGGCGTCATTATGTATGCAATTTGGTGCAAAATAAGGAGTGTATTTAATTTTTAAAACATGTCTATAATAGTTAATCCAACGGGGGGAATGGGGGGGGGGGGCTTTAATTTTAATTTGTTAATCTATTGTGGTTAATGGCATCAGCTTAAATTTTTACCTGTTTCAATGTTACGTTGTTACGTTTTTAACAAACATTATTCAATGATGGTATCTATCTCGATGGATTTGTTAAGTTATTTTAAACTCAAATTAAAATAGATTTAGAATATTTTTTAATATTATTTTCTATTCTGCACTCGGTGATTATTATTTACATATAAGTAAATATAAAAATGTTTTAAAAGTTAATTTCAAGGAATCCTGATTAAGCGTATATTTTGCATAAGTACAAAATATGTACCATACTTTAAGATGTCTTTCTACACCAAATGAACATCATTTTTAAACTCAAGACTATTTATATATATTTATAGTATTATTATATATATTTATATTAGACTCAAACTAAGAAAAACTTGCGTTCTGAATTTATATAAAGCTTAAGCTTTGTATAAATTCAGCTTTCAATATCTTCGTCTTATATTTAGTCTATAATTAGGCATATAGTCTTCGTTTTCTTCCACTTTAAAGTGGAGGAAAAGGAAGACTATATGCCTAATTATATATTAATATTGTGAATGAAATCCTTGAATTCAAGCAAGCCCAACGTAAAATTACTTCCAATAGAATTACCTAAATTTGATGGCAATCGTCAGTTATGGCCGACTTTCGTAGAGTTATAATCACATAGTGCATAAGAATATGAAATTATCGAAATCTGAGAAGGTATAGTACCTTTATGAGCAGTTATTGGGCAATGCATTAGAGTCCATATCCGATATTTCTCCCATTGGTAATAATTACGATATTATTAGTTCAGCTTTCATACCTTAGGTATATCGCAGTGTAAGACGCATCTCCACAAGATGGAGTGACGTCCTGTGTAGAATGTTTCGGTCGATAGATGGAGGTAGCTCAGGACTGTTGTTTATAGTGAAATTTGGTGTAGGCCTTTATTCAACAGTTGACTTCTATTAGAAGTAAAAAAAAGCGGTAAAAAAAGGGAATGGCTCATTATTATTACTACCTAAATTAGTAATACCTAATATTAAAAATATTATTACGATAACTACGTTCCTACTGAACTAAGTAAAAAGTATTTGCACTAATAAATATAATCAAGTTCATATTTATAATATTATTATTTACATTATTATATTATATAAATGCAAGTTTAATAAATTATTTCAAGTTTTGATTCAACATGTTTAATCAAAGAGCCATCTAGTGTTAGATAGCTGAATTAGTTAAATTAAACAAGGAACTACATTAACTAATTACTAAATAATACTAAAAGACAGCGCTGTAAGCTTTAAGCCATTTTAAACATCATGTTTATCAAAATACTAGAAATAAAAACATTCACTAACATCTTACTTTAAAACCAATAATTATTTTAAATCATTTTAGAAGATGATACTATTCCGCTTAAAAAGTTACATTAAAAAACATGCTGAATTCTACAGACGTCCAGCAATGCAAAACAAACTGTATTTCATTTCATATTTTAATAGACTAATATCAGTTTCAATATCACTCATAGCAATTTTACATAACTGCCATCTCGTGATTATTACTTTACATACGACAATGACAACCGAAGTTAAAAATTTATCCCAGACTTCGAGATTTTGTTGAATCGTTCACTGCCATCTAGTGTTGAATAGCATGGTCAATTTGGCATTTAATATTTTTACCAATTTATACCCACGGATGGCACTAAACTATACTTTGTTACTAAAGAGGTAAATTTAGTAAAAAAAACAATATAAAAACAAACTATTTTTAGATTTTAGATTATTATACATCAAAGTCAAATTACTTATTTTTAATTTTTTTATTCCATTTGAAATTAAATTTATTGCTCAATATTAAATATATAATCACGCCATTCCCAATACTGCGGTAGCCAGAAGGCTGGACAATTAAGTCCTTGACCTTTCACCGAACACATTTTTTTGGGACAACGTCACAGGTGGTGAGCCTGTCGCCGTGTCCATGTCCGCTCACTACTAAGCTACGAATATAGCTATATTAACTACTACTAACGAACTAGTCTTGTATATATTATAAAATAATAATGAGGAAGTTTATTTCGGACTATGATACATACATATTATTAATTCTATAAAATATTAATTAATTTTAAGCTATCTCGAAAACTACTGCCAGGTTTTGGATGTTTAACTTTAATTTGATAGTGTTTTATATCCAAACCTGGTCAGGCGGTCAAACACCAGAGGCGACTTATAATTTTAAGTCTAAGTTAAATATTATTAAGTTATTGTGCCCCTACTCTTCCGAGAAAAAGTATATTAGATGGCTAAAAATTCAAATGTTCCCAGAGGCGCTCATGCATATGGCTTACAACACTGATAACCACTATGTTCGGCATCGCTAGTTAAAGAGTTAACATTAGCTAATTTGTACTAAATACAAAGATCAAAATTTTTAACTTTTAATTATTATAAAAGAAAATTATAAGAATATACAACGTTCGTACGTATATAATAGACAACGTCCCATTGTACATATTTTATCGTTTACTGGCATGCTTTAAAAATAGTAATGCCAAATTTTCATAAATTAAAGTATATTTACATTTTATGATTTCTTTATTTACCCAAGTTGATACACATTGTTGTAAAATTTATACATTAGATCATGTTGCTGCCGATTTGCAGTCAACCGTAGAAGTAGGGTTTAACAAATTAATTTACCTCGAATGTTGACTAACAGTTACATTTATTCAAAAAATTAAGGGAAATAAAAACCACTCTTTAATATAAACATCTTTTTTTATTCCAACTTATAACCATACATAATATACACAGTACAAAAAAAACTTGCTTTCGTCTAGTTCAGCATTAATGACAAAATAAAATTGTCACAGATTTTGTTTAATTATTCCTTTAGTTGAAACATACCAAACAAATTGAGAAATCTAATCATATAGGAGAAACTTATCTACACGCCGTATTTTTAATGTACAATGCTTCGAGCGAATACGTTTTACTTCAATACAATAACTTAAAAGTATACACTTCTTAATATGTACTCGATGGAATTCGAATTAAAAATTTACACATTACATACACATTACTATAGCTATAATTAAGCTGTAAATAACCCGAAAAGTTTTTTTTTTGTATTTCAATTAAGGAACATAAAAAACATATCCACATCTCAACAATATCACCATATTCAGACTAATTTACATTGCACATAAACTGATCGCGACCGTCAGACTAAATCACATTTCGAGTACATTATACAACACACAAACGGCGCACGACCCACTTTACGCTTAATGGCATCTACACGGAACGGCGCACAGCGCGTATCACACTCGCTCCCAATCTTACGTTTAAATGCGGAACTTAGCGATTAATGTTACGTTCGAGGTTGAGATCAAATAGTGGAGTGCCGGTCGACTTCACTTGGCTTCGTCGAGGGCCTCCTCGAGACAGCAGAGGGAATCCTTCACCGCGTGATACACGATGTTCTTTATCTGAAGCTTGTCCTCTTTGTTCGCGTGCTGGCGGGAGAGACGTCGGAACTCTTGAGCGAGCTCGAAGCATCGCGACACGTTCTCGGGGGAGACGAAGTCTTCGGCGACTTTGATACAGTCCAGGAGGTTGCGGACCTGGTGGGGCGCCCCGGCCGGCACGAACACCGCGTCGCCCGGACATTGAAGTATCGCGTAACCCTCGACGCCGTACTCCCTGTACAGCCGTTCCCGTAGCGCGGCATCTAAGTACCAAGTCTGATCGTGCACGGGGTCGTGTTGGGGACGCGGTCTCGCGCCGCGTTCCAACTCGGCCCGGACCAGAAAGTCTCTAATTTTGTCCGCGTCTTTGGCCGCATAGATGTGCCATAAGGCAGCGGGAGGTTTGACCCTGGCTCTTCTTCTTGATAGAACGTCCACTCCAGCCTCCTCAATCGCCCTGGATGCTTCCCTCGCCCTCTCGGGTGCGTCGGCTGGGGCGCTTGCATGCACCATAACATTGACGGCGTCGCTTACGTCTAAATGTAGATTCGTTGTACCACCAGCGCCGCCATACGCTGTGTACATTTTCGGACCCAAATCGGGTCGGACAAAGCACTCCGGTAAGCGGGCTGCCAAATTTAATTTTCCATTGCGTGAGGTATACTCGCTTAGTGGTAGAACGCGCATGAGGTCATCGAAGCGAGCGGGCAACAACTCGGCAAAGTCCTCGCCTGGCGGCCAATCTTTCAACTTCAAAACCATTGGCGCTCCTCGTTCGTCCCTTAGTCTCTTAGCGGCTAATTCAAACCCGTCCCAGAATTTCTGAGCAGGTTGGTTAGGCACCACTAATCCGGAGGCGCAATTAACTAGATCCACACGTGTGTCGCCGAAGTCGCGAGAGAAGCTCTCAGGGCTCCAGAGATCTTTATCTAGTAGGCTGGATACATCTGAGACTAGAACTGGTTGCCCACGTTTCCACTGGTCCTGTTGGATTAAAGAAAACACATATTTAGTAATTTGCATTTATGAAAAATAATGAGACAATTAAAATGATAAAAATCTCTAAATTTTAATTAGTAATATTAAAAATTATTCTATTATTAAAGTCATGATAGCCGGTGATCGGAATTCGAGCCGAGAGACCCGAGTTCGATCCCCAGATGGCAGGCTCGTACCAATGGGTTTTTTCAAAAAAAACCTATGTACGATATATTATATCGTTGGCTTGGACATAAAGACGGCGACGGGCTCACCACCTGTCACGTTGTCCCGAAAATATCTTCGGTGGAAGGTGGGTTCGAAGGGACTTAATTATTTAGACCTTTGACTACCCCTGTATTGGGAATTGCGTGAAGATATTTTTTTTATTCTATTATTAAGTATTATTAAAAATAATTTTAACATATTTACCTGGAAGGGTTTATAATTGCCAGAATGCATGGGCTCCGTCAGGTGCAACAGCTTGCCATCGCATAGCCAAGAATGCGGCACGTCTGGATATAATAATTTAGACTCGGTTAACGTCATTATTCGGATGGGAAGTTCATCTCTGCCTCTGCCAACTCTATCATAACGTTTAACTACATTCGATAAAGCGAAAGGTTTTTCTTCGCCATCTTCATCCTTCTTCTCATCTACAACACTTGATATGACATCATCCAACATGTCTCCTTTATTTTTCTTTTGTTTCTTCTTCGGTTGCGTATCGCCTCCTTCAGGTGCTGGTCTGATGAGAAGTTCCCGCAACGTTGAGAAATTTCCACCTTCTTCGGAGTCAGAAGAACTGCTGTCAGACTTCTCCTCTTTAGTCTCTGTTTTCGTGGGCATATCGGCCAACCAGCTTACTATTGAGCTGCCAGTTTTCCCATTCTCTGATTTCACAGGTGACGACGAACCATTTGTTGGGCTCTCTTCCTTAACTTCTTCTTTTTTGACATTCTACAAACAGAAGAAATTTTGTTATTATAGCAATTAGTAAACTTGATGAGAAGTGGTTGAGTGATCGTGATTCGAGTCAAGAGACCAAAGTTCGATCCCCAGGTGGTAGGCCTATGGGTTTTTTCAAAAATTCATATACGATTCATCTCATTGGCTTGGATATTAAGATAACGATGGGCTCACCACCTGTCATGTTGTCCCAAAACATGTCTTCTGTGGAAGGTGGGTCTAAACGACTAAATTGTCTAGACCTCTGTCTACCCCAGTATTGGGAACGGCGATAAGACATTTTTAAAATAGATTATGATGATGAATCATAATCATACATAACATATATACATAACGGCCTGTTAGGGTCTACTGCAGGACATAGGCCTATCCTATATGGGACAATTTGCTATTTTCGCCATGATTGGCAAGCGGATTAGCGATCGTAGTGCCGCACATCTTGTGGGAACTAAGGGGCTCTAGATGCAAGATATGCGCTGCTGCACGTCACTGGTCTGCTGAACTTTTATTAGTATTTTTCCCGCCATTTGTCGGTAGCCAATTGTATGTTTAAGGATTTTTTCCTCAGTCGCCTCTTACGGCACCCACGGGAAGAAAGTTATCTTACACCGTAACCAGGAATATAATATCATAATCATAATATAAAAGTAAAATGCAGAAAAAAGGCCTCTCCCGATCTCGAAGTAATAAAATAATAAAAGGGAATTGCTTTCAGATATTTGAGTTTTTATGTAGATAACATGAATATGAAGAAAATTTGTGATGGCTATCAACCTGACATTCACAACTTAACAATCTTTAATAACTACACACTATGTTTAATTTTTGAACATAACATATTAAATATTTAATAATAGAGGTGCGCGTTGTACTTTGTTACCTATGAGAAAGTAAAACTACTGATTACATGGCGAGATAACTATCTTGAAAAAAAGTAACAAAAGTTAAACAGACCGGTGACGGGGAGCAACGTTGCCGGTATCCGTTGCCACTATCGCCAAGTCGCTTACACACTGAGGCGATTAAGGCGCATCCGATAAAGGAGATACCATATTCGGGCAGTATATAAATATACATATATATATATATATATATATATATATATATATATATATATATATATATATATATATATATATATATATATATATATATATATATATATATATATATATATATATATACATTGCTGACACATACATATAAATGTATATATGCGTGTGTGCACGCGGACGCACCTTGGCGAGTGCGCGCTGCAGCAGCGCCTTGGCGAGCGCGCGGTCGTTGGCGCGCGGCGAGGCGCAGTGTCCGCAGGCGCAGGGCGGAAGCGCGAAGGCGGCGCGCGCGGCGTGCGCCCGGCGCGCCGCCGCCGCCAGCGCGCCGCCCGGCGCTATCTGCGTCAGCAGCAGCCGCCGCGCCGGGTGCGCGCCGCCCGACGTGCACGTCAGCCAGCTGCACCGCAAACACGCACATTAACATGCGCCACTGCACGCCGACGGGCAACGACAGCGCTAAATAGACTTATAACGCTGTTATGCGATTTGGTGGGATTACGGTGAAACACGAGTAGACAATTCACATCATGAGAAAAGCCTACTGCAGCCCATAGCATCTGCAAACCGTTTCAAAAGGATAATGTTACAGGTGCGTTTTCACCAGCGAGGACTGAGATAGAATGCCTTTGCCAAAGCTATTCGGCGGTAAAAGTTAGGGACTGACCCAGACGTTTACTAACAAAGCGAGAACGTTTTAAACTTTTAACATTTCTGCAATGCAAGCGAATAAAAAATTTGTAGTTGGTAGTAATTTTTTAAAATCTTTATTATAATTAACTATTTAGAGTTTAATCAAATCATTCAACACAACTTCTATCACAATTAAATATCAAGGAACTGTACTAAATATGACCCAATTTGTTTTAATCTTAACACTATAACCGCATTGGACAGCGTAGATAGGCGGACGATCCAGAAGTTGGGCATTTACAAGCTGTGACTTTACTATGTAAGAGACAATGTATATGCATCGAAACTATACGAAAACCTTTTTAAGGGCTGTTTTATGACACACATTAATCTGATAAACAACATAGTCAAACTTACCCAAAAGAATCCCTTTCGCCATTGCTGCTTGCATTCGTTGAGCTGTTTGATTCACTACTGCTAGTGTTGCCAGATTCGCCCGATGTCCGCGACTAAATCAAAGAAAATAACATCTTTTAAACATTTATAAAAGTACACCTTTTTGTCTAAACTTGTAACTTAAAACATTATCTAAATTAAAAATATGTAATGTAAAATTTAATTGTAATGTATGTTTAGACATGAAATATTTAAAAATAAAATGTAATTACATATAAATTACATATATAAAACTAGCTTGTTTAAAGCAATAAGATAAATACGTTCATTAGAGTTTTGCGATGTTGAAAATGTTTAAATATTAACCTTGTAGCAATCTAGGCAGACCACGAACCCGCATTTCCCGCAGGTCCAATGGAAGTTGAAGAGTGTAGTCTCGCATACATCGCACATTTCCCGCACACCTTGCACTACGCGTTTCCACGCTACCGTCTTATCTGCCAACATTAAATATTTTATAAAAAAGGGCACGCCACATTTTATTAAGAGTAGAAAATCTGAACATTCATAATACAAATGTTGGCCATACATCTGATTCAAGATTGTAATCCTTAACTTCTAAGGCAGAAACACTACTATACATACATTATTATTAATCAAATAGTTTAAAGCTGCTAAACTCACGTTATAATAATGGGCGTAGGTACCGACTAATACATTATTATTACATAAATTTTGTCAAACATAACGTATTTTTCGTGTATGTTAAAAACAATAAAATAACTGTAATGCTAAAATACAAACTCGTACCTTCATTAAGATGGTGGGACTCCGCTTCTTTCTCTTGTTGCAGCAGTTCACAGAACTGATCCCCAATCTCCCGTAAAAGGAAGCAGCTCATCTCAATATCTAATTCCGCCGCGCCGGCAGATGATGAAAGCCAGAGTTTTCGATCCTCCTACGGAATTAAGTAACAGTTTTTAAATTACAGAGAAAAAATAAGTATTAAAAAATTCACAATAAGTAACAGTTATTTAAAATATATTCAAGATACATAAAAAGTAGTTAGACTTTTATTACACAATTATTTTTCTATTTTATCTGTGTAACGAATAGTTTTATATCAAAACAGATTAAATTAGTTTTTAACTTTTCATGATGTGTACTAAATATATAAATAAGACATATAAACAATATAATTACCTCCTCAGCATCCTTATAAGGGTCAGAGAACCCAGCAATGGCAAGCTGTCTGTTCTTAGCATACTTTAGTCTTCGGAAAGCGTAGAAACGGCAGAATATGTTCGGCATATCCTTGTCCCTTTGAGCAGGAGACCAGCGACATTCGCGACACTTCGCCAGGCGAGGCGCTACTTCAAAGCACGGTCCGTTTTGAAGGAACGACTCGGTGCTAGGACGTGCAGTGGATGAAGGTGTTCGTCGGGCCTCATCTTTCCGTTTCCCTCCGCCTCGACCTCCTCCTCTAGACCGTCTGCCGCGAGCTCTCCCTGCTCCGCGTTTGCCGGACGTGCTTCCACTACCACTTCCACTGGCACCGGAATCAGAGTCTTTATCGTCGCTCTCCTTATCACTTTCGCTGCCGCTTTCAGACGCCTTTTTCTTTTTCGGCTCATCACCGACTTTTCGCGGTAAGCCCCCCTTTTTCCGTTTAGCTTTTGGTGGTTTTCGCTTCGCTGGAGCATTAGATTCGCGGTCAGAGCTTGAGCTGTCCTCTTCGGCGTCATCGGTTCTCCCGTTGCTTTCCTTCGGTTTTCGTGGTTTGGATGTCTTACGGACACCACGCTGGATTGACTTGGCGGCAACCGGCACTACTATATTGGAACTCGAGTCGTCGGGTTCGGATGCGCGGTTTATGGTCATGGGAAGGGTAATGCAGGTTCCGCCGCCTCCAGAGCAGTCTCCTTCACCAATGGGAGCGGTTTCGTGTCGCTGGAGCCAGGCTTTCTTACCAAGATGTCGCACGGGGGCCGCGTTCGTATTATCGCGTGGGTTCGGCGACGCTACTTTGGCGGGTGTTTCGCTGTCTGCTTGCGGAGTAACCGGCGGCGTAGCGGGAGGAGCGGGCGGCGTCGGCACCGTCATGGGCGGGGACGCGGCCACGGGCGGCACCGGCGTGGGCGGCGCGGGGCTGGCCGCAGGCGTTACCTGCGGCGCGGGCGAGGCACCTGCAGCTTTCTCCGGCGTTTCCACACTTCCATCCGCAGACGGAACGCGTACATCGCAAGGCGGCCCGGGCGCTTGGGGAGCAGGCTCGGAGCCGAGTGGCGTTCGACCGACACTAGCAGCGGCAGCGATCAAAGGTTCCGGTGCTGGTAATTCGTCCATTCGCCGTCGTTTGGCGTCCGCGTCTGCCGGCTCAAATGGGTAGCGTCTTCGTGGTGATTGTCTGTCGGGGTCGTCGCGCGCGATACCAAGATCTAGAGGCTGCGTTTGACACGCCGACATTGAGGTTGTAGCCACCGTGTGATCGCCGTGTGCCCGCGGAGGCGGGGCGCGCGGCTCGGGGGTCCGACAATGCGCCACGGGCGGAGGTCGCGTTCGCGGCGCGGGCGAATATGCTGACGGTGGCGGATAAGGTACTGGTGGAGGTTCAGCTTTAGTAAGTTGAAGGGGAGGTTCAACGGCTATGGTGTAATGTGCGGGACTAGGCGAGTTGCTAGGCTTGCCGTAGATATGCGGCGGAGCAGGGCTCGATACTTTAGGCTTAACCGGTGCCGTCTGGTAATAAGCAGGCGAACGTTGCGGTGGTTGATACATCCGTCGCGTTTTGTCTTGCGCCGGTAGCGCCGCATGTGGCGAGCTCTGTAGCGCTGGATGCTGGTGCGGATGAGGTGGAGCATGTGGCGACAATCCCGTCCGATGAGGTCGCGACAAATAATGGGACGATTCACTGCGTGGTTTACTGGGATATGGATGTTTCTGTTCTAGATGGATTTGTTTGGCGTCATGCTTTACTATCACAGAATTTTTCTCAGGAACAAGCGGTGGTGGCGCCGGAAGGTGCTGGTCCTTGAGTTTTTCGTAACCCCTGTAAGGGGGATAATTGTAAGGAGCGAAGTTAGGCTCCCCCTTGGGCAGGCCGGGGTGATTTTTATCATGCTTAGGAATGGCGTGGCGCGGGGGGTGCGGATTGTAGTCAGCTGATGGTGAATAATACCGCGCATCTGGTGCTCGTAAACGTTCGTGTTCAGCAGGACTAACGCCGACATTACCAACGGAACCGACACCGCGGCCAGAAAGACTGTTCAGTAAAGGCCATGAAGCGCCGTGTTGCGACATGCTGCGCTCTCGCTGTTAAATAAAAAAAATAAATAAATAAGTGATATTGAACAAAAACATAAACAATTTAAAAGATAAAACAAGAACCTTTTGATTGGCCAGCCTAAGTGATTCTTCGAAATGTCTCGAAACTAGTTTTGATGCAGCATTCTCTTGTTCTCTTCTTTCTTTTTCTTCCCTTTCTTGTTTTTCTCTTTCTCTCTCCCTTTCGCGTTCTCTCTCACGCTCTCTTTCTATTCGTTCTCTCTCCTTCTCTTTTTGCTGTTTTTCCAGCATCGCTTGTTGCTCCTGTTCTCTTCTTTCTCTGTAATAAAAGAAAATTGTAATGTTACATGTGTTTTGAGAAGCAGAACTACTAACAAATAGATAAAAAATAATAAGGGGACAAAGTGACAAGTGGTGAGGCTGTCGCCGTCTTTATGTCCAAGCAAATGATATAGATCATACATAAGTTTTAAAAAAAACTCGTTGGTACGAGCCTACCACCTAGGGATCGAACTCGGGTCTCTTGACTCGATTTACCATCACCTAACCACTCGGTTGTCGTGACTAATAACATAAAAACAAAACACAAATAAGAGCATTGCATTTTCATATGTTTTTCAATTGTTTCACTTTTTTATTCAATCAGGTTATAATTTACTAAATGGATAAGTGATATCTATTGATTGAAAATCATTATTACTAATAGCTAGTGGCTCTTTCATTTAGTTAATTAATAAGTGGCAACATTTTCACTTCAATACAACATTACACACATAAATCACACGTGTATATATATATATATATATATATATATATATATATATATATATATATATATATATATATATATATATATATATATATATATATATATATATATATATATATATATATATATATATATATATATATATATATATATATATATATATATATATATATATATATATATATACATATATACATATATATATATATATATATATATATATATATATATATATATATATATATATATATATATATATATATATATATATATATATATATACGTGTGATTTATGTGTGTAATGTTGTATTGAAGTGTATTTTAAAGATATATAACTTTTTAAACTTCGGTCTCTGTACTCCATAAACTACTCCACATAAACTTAAAGTATATACCAAATCTTACACTCCTCCAAGGACTTTGTTAACGTTTCTCTTCACGTATTTTTATGACATTTAGATAATGTTAGACCAATATTTTACTTGCTGAAAAATCTTGTAACATTATAAATATTGTTATTATAAATATTATTATAAAAGTCACGATAGCCGAGTTGTTGGGTGGTCGGAATTTCGAGTCGAGAGACCCGAGTTCGATCCCCAGGTGGCAGTACCAATGAGTTTTTCAAAAACTTATTTACGAATTTCATCGTTGGCTTAGATATAAAGGCGGCGACGGGCTCACCACCTGTCACGTTGTCCCGAAAATATCATCGGTGGAAGGTGGGTCAAAGGGACTTAATTGTCTAGACTTGACCTCTGTCTACCCCTGTATTGGGAATTGCGTGAAGATATTTTTTTTATCATAAATATTACTTATACTTGGTTATAATAATGTAAAATTATTTAACATAAAAGATATCCGGCCTTCAACAATTAGTTATGTGAAACAAAACTAACAAAATGTATTGAATGTATAATTATTCGTATTATATTAAAATTTCAATATAAAATTTCCATATTATAATTATTTTGAATTTGTGAAACATTGAAAATTTATCATGAAAGTATAAATACCTTCACGCATTTCCCAAAGGAGCGATAGCCAGAGCTTACTTTGTGACAATGTGACAGGTAATGAGCCTTTCGCCCTGTTTATGTTCAAGCCAACGATAAAATCGTACATAAGTTTTTAAAAAAAATCATTGGTACGAGCCTACCTCCTGGGAATCGAATTCGGGACTCTTGCCTCGAATTTCGATCACCCAACCACTCTGTTATCGTAATTTTAACTTTACAATCAATATAAAAATTATGTACCAACAAAGAAAGAAAATTTTTGAATTATTGTTGTACTGAGTTAATATGGCCCAGCATTTTCAGTTGTTCCAAAATTTATATAAAACCAAAAAAGTAGCTATATCAGTATTATAATATTAATATAATTTTCTCCTATGTGGAATCATCATCGCAGTACCTTGTTTAAAAAAAGATCACCTAGTTAAAGTATCGTTATTATAAGGTAGTAGACAAGACGGATAACTGTCTAACGAAAAAGACATGGAATTTCCATTCATATATCAATCCTAAGTATTATCGAATAGTGACATGAATAAATTAAAATAAAATTTATGTACATCCTTTCAATCGGAAAATAAATTATAATTACCATTGTAGGCTTTAATAGACTTTAATTAACTAACTGAGCAATTAACTATTAACTAATTTTTGCATCATTGCCTCTTGCATTACGGTCATGCCTTTGCCTTTCTATTCTCTACGACTCCGGCGGGGGCCACACCGCTGTAAAGCCAAGTAGGAGTAGTCAGTATCACGATGCGTCTGTCTCCACGCCGTGGACGAAATGTAATTAGCGACGGAGACAAAGTCTAGATCAGTCGCAACGTGCGGATAGGGCTAGTGTACGTAAATGCCGGAGTCGAGGACGTCCGAGCATAGCATCTGATGTTACGGTAATCGGTAACTAGTATAAGAGCATTGTATGTTTTTTTTTTAAGATTTCCACACAAATGACAAATTTAAAATATGTAATATACATATATAAGAAACATTAAACTAAAAAACATTATCATACATGTTTTTGTCGGTGCAAGCCCGTCGCCAGTCTCTGTCTATATCCTTGCACTACGAGTCGGACTGGTTTATGTTAGGTAAAATAGATAAAGCACTCTAAAATTTCCGACTACTAAGCAAAACCTTCTCATTGAGAGGACTTCAAAGGCAAAAGAAGCGGTTCAAATATCAACGATTGTCAATTACCATATCCAAATTACTGAAACTACAAAAACATGAATCATCTATTTACTAAATTTACATACGTAACATTGGTATGTAAATTTAGTAAATAGACTGCTTGCCATGTATTATATTTTAAATGTATGCGTATTGAAACATATTACTAAAATAAGCAATAAATAACATTACTGTGTTACAAAATTATCCGGCATATGTGAACCATTCCTGCAGAGTTGAAACACGTGCAACGATAACGCAAACCCGTTTACGTAAACAAGCTTGTTTAACTATCAATCGAGACTGCTCACTGTTTTTATTATTCCGAGCAGACCATATCTAATAATAAATGTAAATTCCAACGTTGTGAATAAATGCAATAGATGAGTAAAATATATGCATAGATATTACTATTATAAACTGTGCGGTGACATAACCGGTAATTTGATGATCATAAATTACCGGATGTGACTCTAGTTATCGAATATTCTAGTTTTCCTTCAGATAACTCCAGGTATTCCCATCTCTCAAGCATTGTCAGCGACAGCTTATAGCTGTTATTTCGGCATTAACATTTTCAGCAAATTGAAGATCAAAGTTAACTACTTACACGTTCACGAAAGAACTCATTGCATAAGTACATTTATCAATGAGCATCAAAGACATAAAAACATATTTTAAATAACACAGTTTAAAATAAAAGTAGGCATTGCCTTGACCAGAGGCCCAGAATCATCGCGGAGCCCCTTGTGGGCTGGTACTCGTTGAAGCACCCGAATTCCTGAACCCCATGGTCTCCGGGTAGGCAGAATCGGGAAGGCGCCTCCGACGCGTTTAGCCATGAAGGAGTGGAAAAGGATCCGGAGTAAGAGCCCCTTCTGGCAGCTAGGGTCATAGATATGTGTGAAACGTTCGCATGGCTCTGAAGCATGCGGCAATATCGGATCTCCGTGGGGTATCAGTGAGTGAGGCCCACATGTCCCTGCAAGGACGGGTACACGCTAGGTAATGCCCCAAGAATAAAAAAGATATTGCCTTAAAACTAGAAAATCAAAGAAATGAAATTTAAAGACTCTGCGCCGACAGTCAGTTTTATCTAAGTTTGATTTGCCTTTTTACTTCTTAAGACAAAACAATTATGTCTTATTTCAGTAAATTTATAATTTATAACTTAATCAAATTATTTTTTTCATTCAAATAATTAATGTGAATTATGAATAAAAACTATGTTAATTTTATAAATCTATCAAATTTCGGGGTATCACTCAAAATTTTAGGGAAAACATTAATTTTGATGTTTTTTTTTTTTATGTAAAAACTTAACATATTCTGGTAAATTAAAGGATTGCGATAGATATGTTACTGTTATAAACAAAAGATCATAGTTATTTGAAAAATAACAATAGTAACAAATACCATTATGGGTGTTAATTTTCAAAAGCTTTCAAATATTTTTTTGTAATTTAAAAAAATCGGGATATTTTTTTTTCTTCTTGAGCAGGTCCAAGCCGTGGTGCATTTTTATCATTGAATTTTGGGACACGTTGTTACATAGTATATTAATAGTATGTGTAAAGAGTTTCTATAATAAATTTATATATTTAATGTGTGTGTACATGTATAGTACAGTAATATTCGTAAATAATCTTGTTATATTTTCTTTTAATTTTCTGAAACATTGTTTGTTTTTTCAGTAAGGGAGTCACCCTTACAGAAAAAAATCTTTTCAAAATAGGTATAGTATGTAAATGTACTACTGGTATAGTCGCCTCGTTAGGACTTCAGCTCGATTTTCATGGTTTCTTCCGTGGACTTTTTATTTATTTCCTCCAATCCTAACTAATATATACTAATCTATGTATACAAAATACAGCACCAATGTTTTTTGGTCTTAAAACTCAAAAAGTAGTCGATGGATTAATTTTAAGATTTGACAGGTCATTGCAGTTTAACCCAATTTTTTTTACATACCATGGTATCCCGAAGTCCCACGAGAACGGGAAATTACTATTAATTACTATTGTTACAAATTTTTATAACAGACAATATTAAATTGTGTATCTAACTAAGACTGCCGTCTGTTATGATTTCAATGCTAAACCGCTGTAGAGATTTTCATGAAATTTGGTAAGAACCATGAATCCTAAAGAAGGATAAGGATAATTTTAACCCCAGATAATATTTTGGATCAGTTAAAATTCAATTATAAATGCAAATCGGTTATAAAAATTGGTCTCTATGGTAAGTCTTCATTTGTAGAGCTGTACAATATACATATACATACTCGTCGATATATAGATCTCTCCCATAGGCAGAGTTTGTCATAATCGTCACGCCATTGATTATGGCTATAACGGACACCTTGCATCTTAGACGCTGGTGACCATCCGCGGTCTGATGCATTTTGATCTAGTATTTTTCGAAATAGTTATCCCGCGCTCTGTCGCTAGCATTTTCAAGGCTTTAGATTGTTCTCAAGGCTATATTTTATATTTTTTATGTTGTTATATTGTTTGTTTTATTTTTTAATCGTTAATCTTTATATTGTTTTCAATTTATCTTGTTTAACACAGATTAACAAATTAGAGAACCTAATTATTGTTGCTTATGTATTTACTACATATATAATTTCTAATATATAACTAATGATTTAAAAGAGCTCACATATTAACTAAATAATAATCTGACCATAAAAGGCATGTTTTGTGAATTTTCACACAATTTGTACGCCTTTAACAAATTGTGTGAAAGAGCTTTTTTGTTATTAAATTTATGAGAAATTAAAACATCCAACTTATAAAATGTAGTATATGCAAACATAGATGGCGTTATCGTATTAAAGTCCTTCTAGATATTAAGTTTTTTTTTGTAAGGCAAAAAAAATCGAGTTACTTATTCTTTAAATAACTTAATTTATTTAAAAAGTTTTGTTTATATGTACGACGTACTATCATTAAGTATGATTTTGTTGTCATAAACACTAGTTATTTTATATTTGTATTATAGTGTTTAAACATTACACAGTTTTTAAACGATTTCAACACTGTTACGTCAATATTATATTATACAATTTAAATATCAATCGTTTCAAATAGTAATAGTATGAAATTTAACTGTTAATATTCTATAATAATAATAATAATAATCTGATGATAAGTTATATATCTATATATTATATCTAAATATATTTATAATCTAATGATGAATTTAATGACGTACATTCCTATGCAAGTCATGCGATATTTCCTGAAATCGTTACGCTTTAGTATTAAGTATGCCAGCGGACTCAATGATCAAATAAAATATTAAATATAAAATAACCACATTTTATCCGTGATTATGTTCATTCGAAGAACACACGAGTAAAATTATTTGAATTTACATAAATGATGTGTTATAGCGGTGAAAGAAT
The DNA here is from genome assembly GCA_029286605.1 of Sericinus montela. Taxonomy (NCBI): domain Eukaryota; kingdom Metazoa; phylum Arthropoda; class Insecta; order Lepidoptera; family Papilionidae; genus Sericinus; species Sericinus montela. The sequence goes on along the minus strand of JAGSMR010000018.1, from coordinate 2,067,561 downwards.
ATACACATTGTTTCCGCGAGTTTATAAAAAGATCGGAAGGCAATTTTGAGGAAATCCAAAGTACGTGGAAACTAGACCGACGACACCAACACCAACACCAACACCGACGTTAACATTTAAAGCATTCTCAAACGAGTTTTCAAAAGCAATATATTATATTTTTATTTAAATCGGTATGGTCGGAATATCCCAGTCTAAATCTTTTGATAATAACAGAGATTAGTTACCATTTGATTTCTATTACCTCATATTATTATATATCCATACGTACGTAGCATTATAAGTTTGGGAAATATGATCATTCTTCGTAACACTTTTTATGCATATCAAAGTGGCTGATTTCCGGTCATAACATTAAAATTTATACGAGATACCGGATAACAAGGTACACAATATACAATTGTCACAACTAATATTAAACAATGTAATTAATAGCTTCAGTATTGCTGCAGCAGCATTCAAGGTTACGAACGCCGACGTGGCGTAACAAATGACCCGTTCGTTTGCGCAAATAATTTACACTTGGTATGCGGGAATTTCTTGACGAAGCACATGCGCTGTGTAATAACTTCGCTGGTTGTTGTTTTAATCTTTTTAAACCGGTTTTCCTTTAAGTAGCAATATACGTCTTGAGTAAGAAAGTAATTATATAAAACCTGCCAATATGTTTGACTGGTTTTATATATTTGGTTTTGTATATATAATAATAATTTTTATAATAAAAAAAAAAACATTTTATACTAAATTTTATTTTTTGGAACAACAACTTTAGAAATATACTTGAAACAGAACCGAAAGTTATAAAAAAGACTGTTCGCTTATCGATGAAAGACACGACATTTATTAAATATATTTATAAAGTTACATAAAATTCTACGCAGACAAGGTTACAGGTAATTGCCTTAACTGCTACTTAATGTAAGTAGGTATTCGTGATCATAAACAGATAATGGGAAAGGATTTAATGCAATGTACAATTACTGTGCATAATTTAAGTAAAGAAGAACAAGGTTACAATTAATGTCACTATTAATTAGAAAATTAATTTTAATAAATTTCATAGAATAATTGAAATAACAGTAAATTACATCACGATAAGTCACGATAGTTGTTGGGTGGTCGGAATTTCGAGTCAAGAGACCCGAGTTCGATCCCCAGGTGGCAGTACCAATGAGTTTTTCAAAAAACTTATGTACGAATTTCATCGTTGGCTTGGACATAAAGACGTCGGCGGGCTCACCACCTGCCACGTTGTCCCGAAAATATCTTCGGTGGAAGGTGGGTCAAAGGGACTTAATTGTCTAGACTTGACCTCTGTCTACCCCTGTATTGGGAATTGCGTGAAGTAAATTACATTTTATTTAATGTCTCATAATTTTTGAATTTGAATTAGTGGAAGAATAATGAATGAACAATTTAAATAAATATTTTAAAAAAGTGGATATTTGAAAATCATTTATTTATGAGAAACATTTTTTATAAGGTAAAGTAAGATTTTATGAAGTAAAATAATTAAAGTAGGTACAATGTTGTTGTTTTAATTATGCGTATGCAGGCGAAGTTATTAGGGGTTTCAGTGCAGTATATGCCTATTATATAAAACATCTTTTTTGAAGAAAAAAGGATGTTCTATATAAGTATGATAAGATAAAGGTGTTCTGTATTCGTAAGATTATTTGATATTTGAAGAAATATCAAATAATATTACGAATACTTTTTGCAACTTGTTAATATATATAGCCAACAAATAATCATTATTAGTAACTCAATTTCAAATTACCCTCCACTATTCGTAATGAGCTCTTATCTTTATTTCTATTATATGTTATTAACTAAATCATATTTCACTGAAATCTTATGTGTGTCGGAAATATTTTAGTTCAGATAGCTACAAACGCGTGTTTTTTTTAATTTTTTTAAACTATTATTTATTCAGGATTCAGGATCGCGTAGTGTAGGTATAATGCAGAAATTTATCATACTAATGTAATAAGTTTGTTTGTTAGGAGTTAACCGATTTTAAAAATTCTTTCACCAATAGAAAGCTACATTATCTGCAAGTAACATAGGCTTCATTTTCTTTATAAATTACACATCCCGACTAAAATTTGTATAATATAACCCAAGATATTAAAAATTTGTTTATCAGTCTTTATTTGACGAGCCATGCTATTTTGTTGTTTGTTAGAAATTTAAGTTTACTGTGAAGATCATTTCAACATTCAAGTATGTTTAAGGGTAAAAAATTAAGGCGAAACGACGGCATAGTGCCTTCTTTAAGTTATTAAGTATAACATCAGATGTTTCGATTTATTTGAGAAATAATATTATTTACTTTCAAATGATATTGATTATAACTTTGGCAGTTTTTTAAATGCATCAACGCGAGCGAATTAGCGGGTAAAAGTTAGTACTAAATACTTAGGTATATGGTCTCACAAACGTAATGCTTTCAAGTAAACCAAACAACCAAACCACTAAAAAACACGCGATATTGCGATGTATTGTGACATTAGAAAAAATAATAATCCCCAATTGTATTGAATTTGCCATGAAGCAAGGTCGCACACCAAAACTAAAGCAGAAAGTTTGAAAATCGATATACTTTTATCTCATAAAATAAACAATAAACAATGTTTTAAACAACACGAATATCAGAAAGTTTATTGTAGTGAAAGTACCTTGTTTTAAAAACAGAAATCTCTCCTTAGTCCGTTTTTTTTTTGTGTTCTCTTTTGCAAACATTGTCTGTCTCCAACGTATTGAGATACTGGTTTATTTCACTATATTTCAAAGGCCACAAGGTTTTCCAGACATTTACATTATTAGTATTTTTACTCTGATGGATTCTTTTGCGCCGTCAACACCGGAGCAAACAACAATCGACAGCAATTTCGATATAACTCGTAGTTTTTTTTACAATACACATTTAAAGTCAAATTAAAATATTTTAGTAAGATTACATGCCACGTTATACCATTCTCAGATATTTCGCGAATTCTATAATTTACAAAAACGAAAACTTGTAAATGTTGACTAAATAACCAATTTAAAACAAATTTTAACATTTTTAAACATAAACCAGTCTTATGTCCAAATTATGTAACTTGTAGTTTTGATGCGCATTTATAAACGGACTTTATTATAAAATTAATTACTTTACATTATGTTCGCTTTTATTGCCCGCGAGATTTATGTCTACTTATGATTAAAAAGATAGTCACCTTAATAGTATTGTAAAATTGAAATAAAATAAAAAACTAAAAATTTTACGGTAACGGTTTCAAGTGAGTTATTTAATAAAGAACCTATATTCACCTTCAGTTCAACGATAGTTAATTTTAGAACTGGCCACATTTAAAAAATGTAATAAAAAATAAGTGTAATTATTTATTTATTTATCTTCACGCACAGTCCCTGACGGGGTAGCCAGAGAGACCAGATCGCCAAGTGTCACTATCCATACATACCTCTTTCCCTTCTTTCAGATTCATCATTTTCTCGCATAAATGCACGTCTTGGTATCCGAGTACTCTTGATCCTCCCCTTCGAGCAGTTTGCTCACGTGGTCTACGAAAGTTAGTCTCGGCCTTCCACGACCCCTTTTAATATCAACTTTCGCGCCGTATATTCACTTCACCATTCGGTCTTCACTCATTAACTCAAAAAATAACTTTAAATTTTGAAAATAGAACTATTTGCTATTATTATTGAGTACTAATTTCAATAATTTGTCATTTATTTTACGATTTGGCGGCAAATTGAAATTTATTTGTGTCACGCCAGTAAAAATTTAACGCGAGAAAATTTTCGTACTATGATTTTTTATGAATTTCGGTGTCATTTAAGTCAATCAGAATGTTATGACAGACTTCGATTGGCTTTCCTTGAAGCTCCTTCTCGGGCCTCTGTTCAAAACTGGTTTAATGAGTTTAAACGTGGTCGCACCAATCTCAACGATGCTCTGCGTGAGGGACGGCCTTCTACGGCGACGCCTGAAGATAACATAAGTATTGCGAGATGTATGATAGAGATTGATCCAAGAGTAACCTATCAGCAGATTCGGACAGGCTGCACCGGTTCGGTACGATTAAAATGCACAAAATCCTCTACAAACATTTAGCTTTGTGCCCAGTGGACACCTCATAATTTGACCGAGGACCGACCCAAAAACTCCATCTTGTTAATTGGTGCCGTGAAATGATACAAAGATTTAACGGAGGTGACTCAAAAGCTGTGTTCGACATACTTACCGGTGACGAAAGTTGGATCTATTACTATGATTCGGAAACCAAAAGACAATCAACTCAGTGGGTGTTTCCTTCCGAGGAGTTGCCAACTAAATTGAAGAGAGGTCGAAGTGTAGGAAAAAAATAGTGGGCTTATTCTTCGAAAGTCATTATGCAACAATTGTTTTAGAAGATCAAAAGTCAGTTACTGCAGAGTGAAATACTAACAAATGTTTGCTATTCAAGTGAAACAACCTCACAGAAGGATTCTCCTTCATCACGACAACGACTCCTCGCACACCGCCGGGCGAACGATCCACTATTTGGCGTCGTCAGACGTGGAATTGCTGGGCCACCCGCCATGTAGTCAGACCGCGCACCTTGCGATTTCTATTTATTACCGAAAATAAAATAAAAACTTCGAGGAAAACGTTTTATGAACGTCAAGAAAGCAGTGGCTGAGTTCCAGAAGGCCAAGAAAGTACGAGTGGACAAAGTGCTTTTCTCGGTGGTTCTATGGAATGCAGCGATTGATTGATGTGAATGGAAACTATTTTGAAAAGATATAATAAAAATAATAACTAGTTAGTTTGCTCAGTTTTCGATTTTCTAAGAACTTTCAGCATAAAATTTCAGAACTAAAAATAAACTGTTTAAGTATCTGATGTGACGTTGATTGTTGATAAAATAATAATCAAAAGTCAATATTAAATAATAAAACAAATAATAATAATTTCCAATCACTAAACAAAACTCATAGAAACAGCAAACGAATACCGAAACGGTATCCTATCACGAAGATTTTCTTTGTACTGCACGATTACATAGACTAGCAATACACAAATACACAAAACTCACCGTAGCAGTCTTTCATGTCTCTCTCTGTCGTACGTCGCGGCGGCGAGGTAGTCATCCGCGATCGCGTGGTGTAGAGGCGCATGCATCGGCGGCTGGTAGCGCTGCTTCCAGAGCATCTCGCCGGGGTAGAGGGTGGGCGGCGGCGGCGGCGGCAGGTGCAGCAGCGGCGGGGGGGGGCCGCCGCCGTAGCCGTGCGCCATCCCGCGCCACTCGCGCTCCTCTACCGAGCTGGCGGACCCGCCCGAGCGCACTCCACTCACGCCCGAGTCGGACCTCTCGTCCGCATCGCGCGCGCACACTATCACACAATCGTCCTCCTCGGAGGCCACGGCGCTGGCAACACCATCCGCGCCCACACCGCCACTCACAACACTCACTTCACCCTCACTGTTCGCGCACAACAGTTCGCTCACTTCCTCTTTCTTCACGCACTTGTCGCTAGGCTCACTGATGTTGGCAACATCACTTGTGATATCGGCACCTGAAACAACAAGGGAGAGAGAGCTGAGTTTCGTTGCATATAACATAACAAACAGTTGTACTTTAGTTGACATCAGCTCTATACCTAGACACATTTGGAGCGGCTCCAATATAGCCCATTCACTGTTCACACTACGCCCACTTGGACACAAATATGCGTTGTATGCGGACGGACGAAGCTAGTTTTAATAAATCAAGCAATTTAAAATCTCGAGCACAAGTTTCACTAACGGATGATATTGTGCATATAGATACCTTAATTTAATCGCCGGCATAGTCTACATATTATATTATGTAAGGTCGAATTAGTTAATGCTTCTAAACTTGAATGATAATAATCATAAAATATTTTGGTGTTAAATATTAACTGGAATAAAAAACGTGTTTGTAAGCAAACCTTGAAGGCATTAATAATTATTGCATCAGAGACTTTCACAGTCGCACGAGCCGCCGCGAAGACTAATAAATCGGCCTTGGCGTCGAACTGCGTGACGAGAATAAGTTATCGAAGTCACGTTCCATTGGGCTAAGTTGATTACAAGTGCCGTGAACCGGAACAGGAAGAAGAATATTTCTAGTGAAGTTTGAACGGTGGCCCAGCCAGAATAGTATGAAAAGGAATCCAGTAGGTACATTCTCAAGTACATCTCGCGTTGCATATTATATCTAATATGTTAAGCAAAAATAAGCCTAATGCTATATACGTAACTTAATTTCTGGTAAGGCTACTACTACTAACCACTGTTGTGTTTCGTAGGTATAACCTATTTCAGCTGATAACGCAAAAAAAAATTAACATCGTTGTAATCAACAAATCGTTTTTATACTTTTTATAATTAAGAGTCAAAAGATGTAAAAAATATTCATGACAAATGTTTAATAGAGTACTTCTTGTTGATACCTGATTCGAAATTCAACACTACACTTCGAGAAAGAGTGCAAAGTTGCGTGCCGAGCGAGAACAATAGGAATCAAATGAAGTAATGTTAACGATTTCCATTTACGTAAGTAATTGTTCATAAAACAAAGAAGAAACTGTCAAATATTCAAATAGTCAAATACTCATTACTCGGGGGGTGTGAGTGCCGGAAGATTTCATCTCAAACGATTGATTCGTTTTCGTATGGTAATTTGTAACATGATTGCGGTGTTCAGACGGCCATTTCAAATAGTCCCCGGTGTTACTCACGTATGGAACCGCTTGTACAACGAAACTGCTACTGTTGATGCCGTGAACGAGAGGAGTGACACGCTAATAATGTTTTCCGGTTAATCTATTAAAAAATTATTATTACCTAAAATTATTATACATACTCATCTACTTCTACTAGCAATAGATAATCACATAATACTTAAGTTATTACTCAATTATTTTATTGAATCTGAATCACACTAATACAACCTGGTAATGAAGCACCTTAAAATAACTAACTACCAAATAATACCGACGTACACATAATTCACAGAAATTCAGCTGAACCTGACGTTATATGATATTTTTGTAAGCCTTCATTATTGAAATAATGTAATCCACATTTTATTAATTAATCATAATAAAAACACTTTTAAGCACAAAAAAGATCGACCTGTGTTACACAAAAAAAAAGAGTTATGGGATATTCGACAACTAGATATCGAACAATATTGTTTTTATGTTAAAGACAAAACACAACGTGGGGAAAAGATAATAACCGTTCCTTTTTATAAACAAATGACTATTGAGCGAATGTAAACAAAAGGTGGGGACAACGCGACAGTGATCAACGGTCTGGCACAATGGGGTAACTATTTGTTACTCGTCGGGGAAGCGACCGCTACTATGCAAAAGCTGACTGACAAGACAAGCGTCAACTTTTACTTATTCAAGGTTTAATGCACAAACTAATACAAATGGCGACGTTAATGTCACTCTACCAGTGAACCATCAAGATAAATAGAAATAAATTGTAGAAGCAGTGCAGTTAAATAAAGAGAGCGTTCTACTAAAATGTGGCAAATAAAAGACTTTTGATAAGATAAAATAAAGCAAAAAGTTACTAAGGTTTCACATTTCAAGACATTCGTCGCAGCTTTTCTGACCATTAATGAATGATACGATCATAAGACGCGTTTGTTGTAAAGCCCACACCGCACCATACAACTAGGATTTTATACGACATATATTACCACACACCACAAATAAGAGGATTTTTGTATTCGTTTTTATAACATCATTTACATATACGCGGTATTATTCACCCCCATGAAATGTTTGAATAATACCCGTGTCATAAGGAAAATGGTTTTTCTAGAATCGCAATAAGTGTAAAAAGTAGAATAACAGAACTTTTAAAACGTATTTACTATTAAAAGAGAAATAAATATCAAATGTTATGTGTTATCAATTGTAGTATGTTAAGTAAAGCGGTCAACGAGTAATCGACCCATAGCGTGACTGACAATATTATCGAAAGAATTGAAACTTGCATTGAATAGAGACAAGACATGTTCTATTGATAAGTATTTATAACCAAAAGACGCATTGTATAGGAACTGTGCTTAAAAAAAAGCGATAAACACGTGTATAAAAATTATATTATGGCAATGCACATACTTTACACAGCTATAAATTACATTTTTATGTGTTCGAAATAAATTGGTTACAGGTAATAATAATAACTTTATGTATACATTAGTTTTAATGAGGCAGGACCTAGGTGACCAAGTCAACCTTAATGAGCAGACGAAATAGCGATAAAATTTCAACAAAAATAATTTTTGAATGTTTGGGAAGTAAAAGAACGGCATAGATATAGATGGGTACGTCTTAATTTAAAGTCAAGCGTTAAGTACAGATATATATCAAGTAAAGGGAACTTGTTAAATCATTACAGCGTGTCATATCGCGGAGCGTGTAATGAAGCACTTCTACGTAACGTTACGCAACGTTATAATTCAAGTATAAAAATGCCACAATTTATTTAAAAAAAAGAAATTTAAGTTTACTGAAGTTCTGAGGAGGAACTTTACTATTTTCCTAGTAGGCCACGGAAGATATTAAGTTATGAAGGACATTAGTTAAATATTGTTGCTACGTAATAATGAAGAACTTACGTACACACAACGTACTTATTTACGTAGACGCATAAAGACAGCAACTTTCTTCGAGAATTTCATAATCATAAAACCGTAAGATATATAAAAAGACAAATTCAAACGAATAATTATTTCACGTTTAATTAGATTCGTAACAATAAAAGTAATTAAAAACTTTATACTACTAAACATTGATAGCCGAAATCATTCAAGATGCATATTTGCCCTTATACAAAAAAACTGTTTAAAAGGAATATTCATAAAGATTAAGGTTTCCAAGTTTTAAAAATAAATTGATTGAAAATTATGCTTCGGTTTTTTTTTGTGACTATTGTACCGTATCGTACCTATTCTATAACACCTTGATGTTGTGCACTGTAAAGTTGTATCACGAATTCATTACGGGCACGCCGCGTGCAGCAAATTGCGCAATGCATGCAATGCAACCTTACCAACTATTGATTGAGCTCGGAGGCGGACGGATAATCTTCTCCGTATCTCACGACATGTTCCAATCGTTCGTGAATGGATTCCTTTAAGAGACGTTACTAGCAAATGCATGATTCTAAGCTCTCATGTTCGCATGTGAATATTGTTCTAAATTCCGTCCGTGATCACGAGTCAGATTTCCGTCCGTCCGGACAACCGACATTGATTTACAAGATGGGCGCTATCACTATTGTTGCACTGACATCGTGTTTTGACGAATAATAAAATTTTAATGACTAATTTTGATGAGTACTCCTCTCTTGTTTTTGCTCAAAAATTATAATAATAGTACCTACATTTATTATAGTAAATTATTTTTAAAAGTAGAATGTCAGTTACTGGTGGCTAAATTTAAATTAATTTGCAAATTGCAGAGCTATGCTAAATTTAAACGGGATTCAAGTCTAGTCTAGATAGAAGTACAGCACTCCTATTTTACCTGCTTGAACAAAGCGAACTTAAAATAGAAACACATTTGCATAGCTAGATAAATTCTTAGAGATATTGTATATTGTATATAGGTACGATAACCGTAACGGACGATAACCGTATTAAACGTTATGAAAGTACACGCTTGTGTTCAATGTCACGTGTGTAAATTAATTTTAAGGGATTTGTAGCTAGAAGGGAATAAAGGGCTCCATAAATTTCCATACTCCATTGTTTTATGTGATGGATTTTTAGGAGATGTTGTTCAAGTGACAGACATAAACTGTGGATATTAGGTGTGTTTTAAACCAGTACCTATCTTTATTAAATTATTAAATAAGGTTATAATTAAAATTGACGGTCTTGCACCGTTCAGAGATTTAAAACACCGTTTACTAATTCCTAAAGAGTGAACAAAAAAGATATTGATTATCTGTAGTGAACCACAACGAGGCCACACACGCACTGAGCTTTGTTCTCTTATTGATATCAATTGCCTATTATAAACTAAGTACCTAATTTTTTTATTATATCTTGACCAAATACTATCAATACTAAACCGGTTAACGGGTTAATATAATTATATAAGTAAGTACTTACTTCGTGTCAATTATGTATTGTAGAAGGTGTTTAAATTTAATGTTGTTTCACTGTATGTAATCACATTCAATTTGATTCACTATCAATAAAAATTACTCGGCGAACTAATCATTGATGCCAAGTCACTATCACAGTTATCCAACTTATATGCAGATGATCCTTTCATAAACTGATGAATATTGTAAAACGATCCACAAGAATTGCGTCCTTGAAAGCGGTCAGGAAATTGAGGTAGCCAAGCGTTCACCTGTACACACACACACACCACCCGTTAGCTATATTGTGTAAGATTCACGAATACGCTAAAATGATTTAAACGTATTGCAATACGGACGTACTTAAACCTTGGTGGCGCACAAAGAACTGAATCGCGTGGATGGACGGAGTGAAGGGGACGGGGGAGGGGGGAGGGGGAGAGGGGCTGCGCGCTAGTCTCGCTCGCGTCGGCGAGGTAGCAGGCAACGTAGCAACAAGTGAACGGCGGCGGTAAGGACGTGAGGTGGTCGGGGTCGGGGGACAGGGCTGAAATGGGAGTCCCCCCCGCAATATGAACGCACCTGACGGCGCTGCACGCACAGCACCCGTCCGTAAATTCGGGAATCCATTCTAGTATTTACCACGAAAAACAGGAAGGGCAGATGCCGATAATGACGATACGAGCCGAGCAGACACAACAATAACTTCATGGCTTATAACAAGTTCGATAAATTAATTGATAAAAAAGTTAGTTAATTGTTATCCCGTAAAGTATGTAAGTAGTTAACAGGATAACTAACTCAAGAACGAAATATCTACACTAAAAATAGGTTATGAAATCGAGTTACGTACCAACCTTTTCCTATTTACATTATTTGCTTGTTAACATAGCGTTGAACAAACATGTGTCAATACACGCTATGTAGAGTAACATTCAATTACTAGATTTATATTTTTCTATTTCGATGAAACATTTTTTTCTTCGAAAAGACGATTTCATGCAGCTAAAAGTAGTTGCATTTCAACAAAACACATTGGAACTGATGAGTGAAACTTTCGCCATTTGAACACGTCACACGTCACAGCCGCATAACGCTGACATTTCTGTGTGGTCCTAAGAAGCTTTATGAAGGTGCAGGATCAAGACATTCTTTATGCAAATATAATACAGTTATTGCGTCATCACTGGCACTCTAATATACCATTACGAAGATAGCACATACTAGTCAAGTCATAGTAGAAGATGGATTGACTTTCTTATTATTTTAAGCGAGATATTCTTGTACAATTGTTTATTAATTAACACATAACGATCTCGAAAACATCTTCTTGGATTTGTGTTCAGATAGAGTGTTACATTCCAAGCTCATCAAGATAGGTCTGAGAAAAGAGCTCAGAGAAAATTCGTTTACATACGGAAATATTCAAATAATTTTTGACTAAAAATGTATAACAGCGCCACCTATTACTAACTAAACCAATTTTGTTTGTAAATGTATATGTTGTGTTTCCAGGTGAAGCCAAGCCAAGAAGCAAATCCTTGCCCCTGGTGCATTTACGATCCAGACCTACCTCTCGTGCATTGTCTACTGCTATCGTGTACTATTTGATCTTTCTAACGAAAACAATGCGTAGTAACTATTTATCACAGGACTTTATTTCAGAAACCCCCATTGCGTGTCGATTAAAGAGGAGTTATTAAAAACCGTCATTTTCTATATCGATAGAAACGTTTATTAAAGTTAGAATTTATTAAAATTTATTAAAAATTTATTACGAATTATGTGCAATCAAGATGGGCGGCGACAGGCTCACCACCTGTCACGTTGTCCCGAAAATATCTTCGGTGGAAGGTGGGTCAAAGGGACTTAATTGTCTAGACTTGACCTCTGTCTACCCCTGTATTGGGAATTGCGTGAAGATATTTAATTTTTTTTTAAAGATGGCACAGTCGCCGGTAATTGCTAAATATTCATATTACACGCACAAAACTAGATTAAAATATCCGTCTAATAATAGAAATGGACTGGAATTAGTACAACATAAACAAAAATCGAACGTTGACCAACATACCGGGAGAGTTTAACGCCGCGTCAACCAATTGGCAGCCTTCCAAATTCCCAAACATTCGGCGACTGCATCCATCCTACTCTTACTTTAGTACCAATTGTATCACAAATAAATAAAAATAAAAAGCTAAATTTTGGAAACTAAATCTAAAGAGGTCAAAATCAAAAGTGCGAAATATGCATTTAAGTATGGCAACAAAGGTATGATAATTATACGATCTTATAATAAAAAGTCACAATAGCCGAGTTGTTAGGTGGTCGGAATTTCGAGTCGAGAGACCCGAGTTCGATCCCTAGGTGGCAGTACCAATGAGTTTTTCAAAAACTTATGTACGAATTTCATCGCTGGCTTGGACATAAAGACGGCGACGGGCTCACCACCTGCCACGTTGTCCCGAAAATATCTTCGGTGGAAGGTCAAAGGGACTTAATTGTCTAGACTTGACCTCTGTCTACCCCTGTATTGGGAATTGCGTGAAGATATTATTAATTATATATATATATATATATATATATATATATATATATATATATATATATATATATATATATATATATATATATATATATATATATATATATATATATATATATATATATATATATATATATATATATATTATAATAAAAATTATAGATTAAAATTTTTGCACGCCACATTTTAGTTTACATTAAATGTAGTAGACTATTTTTAAAAAAATGGGACATTGTTTTCGCAATGTGTAAGTGCGCTTAAAGGCCCAGAGACACGAGTTAGCGGATACATGAGCAAATTGACAGGCAAACAGGTTTGTGAAGTTTTTTTTTCTCTTTAAACATGCAAAGAGGTCGCGTATCAGTATTAGCCTTACGCTAATCCATAATTTACAATATTCTTGCAATACGACAAGAAAAAAAGAACTATTGGATCAATTTACCGTATTGAATCAATAAATCGAAATGTTTCTGAGTCACCGCTTCCTTAATGACTGATTTGTTTTGTTCCATTTCATTGTACAAATATTGTTTCGATAAGAAATTAAGATAAGCCTCTATCAAGTACCTATGAGCACATAATCGCACGTAGCAGAACACCTTTTTATACATTAACATTCTTAGAGTATACATACTATAAATACATAATTTATCATGCTATTTGTTTTTGTGCGTAGATAAGTTAGATAACGCACACATTTAAGAGGCGAGATTTTGTAGATTGTAAGTACAAACATCAGTCGATATAACCTGGTTGCAGCAGTTGATAACAAGCCTTCGTTTGTTTGAATACTGTTCTGGCTAAATATCGCTAACCCTATACTTATTTACCAAAAGAAAATGGAAGACAAAGAATTCACATATAAATGGAAATATAATATAGATTAAAAACAACAATATAATTTAGATAAAATAGATACAAATTTTTTTATTATTAAGTTTTCCTAATCGTACCCTTAATATCTTTATATTCGTCGATTTTGTCGTCAGTTCTGTCTGTTTAAGAATATTCCGTGCAAAAAGTCATTTGACCGAGACTTGCGACTAAGCTTCGCTTTTTTATTTTTATTCTATATAAACAAATTTTTCAGAGAAACAACTATAGATAAATTTATCAACTAGAACTTCTACTTTATAACTCAACCCAAATATGAAAAATTGTCCAAATCGTTATAGTAGTTTTCAAGATATCAATGTGAAATTTCATGTATAGAAATATGAACTGTGCGTGCATTACGTAAACACATAAAGACAGTTTCTTTGATAATTTCAGAATTATAAAACCGCAAGATATATAAAAAAACAAATTCAATACAAAGTCTTCAATGCGTAACCTGTTTTCAATAAACATCATTTTATTTACAGCAATTAAAATTCATAATCAGTATAATGTGTATTCAAGAAATAAACAAACATATTCAATTAAAATTAAAAATGAGCAAACAGTGTATCATTATCAAAAAGGCTGGTTTAAATTAAGGTTATCTTGAGTAGCGTTATCAGCATCAAAGAAGCATCGTCGGTTGAAATATGAAAGTTTGTAGCTTGGACTTCAATTACCGGAGCGGCGTGCGCGCATGGGGCTTTAAATTTTTAAATTAAAAAATATAAAATTAAATATCTTCACGCAATTCCCAATACAGGGGTAGACAGAGGTCAAGTCTAGACAATTAAGTCCCTTTGACCCACCTTCCACCGAAGATATTTTTCGGGACAACGTGACAGGTGATGAGCCCGTCGCCGTCGTTATGTCCAAGCTAACGATATAATTCGTACATAAGTGTTTGAAGAACCCATTGGTACGAGCCTGCCATATAGGTGGAAGTGTCATGGACCAGTGCCATATAGGTGGCAGTGTCATGGCAGGGCAATGGATCAGGGGCCGTACCAGTGACCACCCAACCACTTGGCTATCGTGACTTAAAATTTTTCGTGTTTCAAAAAAAATCCCTTAATCATAATAAAATATTCATAAGTATCTACAACAGGCGAAAAAGAGAGGTGAATATATAAATCTTGTTATGAGAACAGCGTAATAAATGCATTAATTATATAAAAATGATAACCATAACATTAATAAATATCTTATTTATCTAATATACGTTATCTCTTCACACTACTAAATTACATCTTAGATAGCAGGTTCTAAAAGTTGATACAAAAATGAAAATGCATTATTTGAACAATAAAATTAATACAAATTTTGGACGCTTGTCGACGGGCGGACTCAGCTCTACGGTGAAAATTAATTAATTAGCTAAAAATAAAACAGAAATAACCCGTGACGCTGAAGTAAACCAATACGGCAACAGTTTGGTTCAAAAAACACCGCGTAATGTGTGTTTAAAGTGTGCGATAGCTTATACAGCTGCAAAGGAAAGTAGTACAACGCGAAGTAACTAATAAATTAATTCGAGACACAGAAACTCTTCGAGTATGGTGTAATATCTATATGAATCATGACAAGTATGCGCTCCGCGAGCCGGCCGCATCAATATTCATTTCATAAAAAGGCTTAGCTATCGTAGTTTCTTGAATATTTAATCTCAATTAAAAGGTTCGAGGAAAAATAGCAGGGGAATTCTTGGAATATTCATAATAGTCATAAGTTCAACATGCAGAACTAAATTTTTTTATTGTCTTAAAATACTTATGTTATTCAGGCATTAACTACACCTATATATTATGTGTATATTTTATTTGAAACGTTGATAACATTGAAACATGCAAAATATTTTATAAAACAAAAAGGAATCAAGACCTCAACAAAAATATCCTGTTCTCTGCTAAATACACATAATAAATGTCCTTAAGCGGAACATAATAGTTGTCTACTTGTTATTAGTCGTAATCATAATTAGAAAATTTGTTGAAGCTGCATTCTATGAGTCGAGTATCTGAAAGATATTTTATAAGAAACACAATCAATAAAACTAGCCCTAAACTTCAACGACATTGTAAACATTTCGCGTCCTTATCAGGATAAAATACAATAATGCTGTGCTTCCCCAGTTGTCCAAATTTGACAAGGGTATATGTATACAAAATTCCATAGTGGATAGATTTTCTAAATTTTAACGGTAATTAGTAAACATAACGGACAAATAATTTTCGCATTAATAGGTATGAATAACAAAAATATGAATGATGCAGCTAAAGCGTGTGACATTTTCGTCATGGCGCGGCCGGCGATCGAATGTCAAAACCGCACGATGCAATAAATTGTCGTCTCGTGGAGAGTAAACATTGGCGTTCGCCCACATTCATGCATAATTGATGAGGGTCCGGAGCGAGCGTGGATTCCAGGCGGTCACGACTCAGGGCTGTCGCGCACCTCCGGCAGCCATTTTGTGCTGCCTGCTCGCCCCTGAAGCGCGCGTCGTGAATATTAAAACAAGCTCTCGAAGCCTGCCACACCGGTCCCAAGTAATGATAACCTAAATTTTAACAATACGTAAAGTTATCATACTTCGAATCGTATTTACTTCCGTCAGGCACGTACATAATGTTCGATCGTCATGCATTCAGTTTAATATAATATTCGCGGAGGTATGCAACATATAATAAAATGCATAAAGATCGATATTAGTTTCTATCCCCGACCGAGTAAATAAACCGTGAGCCCAGGCAATACACAACAAAGTTAATGGTATACAATGGAGTGCTGACTCACACGCAAGATCACGTTCCGTGTTATTATTATCAAAAGTATTTTATTTTCTCGCAGCTAGAGTCATCAATGATAAAGCGTCAGCGTTGACAACTAAGCAATTAACAGCTAGCTTGTGTTGACTTAAGCAAAATAACGCGTTTTATGTTAGATTTTGATTTTATAATCTGTGGTGCATTATCAATCCACTGTAGCGAAAAGCTGCGTGTCCTCCACGTGCTTCAATCTTGTTATTGTGCTAGCCATTTAACAAAGGTTAGATAATAATTTTTAACTTTCTTAAATCACAACTCAAAACACATAAATTATGAATTCACGTACACCAGGGCGGCAACAGCTGCAGGGAAATGTCCGGCACTGCGATCGTCAATTCGCTTGCCAGGCGTGGTGATTATGTCAAAACTCTCTTTTAGGAGAGGGCCGAGACTAGCAGTGGTCTTTTACAGTCTGTTAGAAGTAATTTTTCGATTACAATAAATGACAATTAAAAAAAAATTATGCAGCTATCGCCGATACGCTACGGAATCTCCGATGTAGTGTTCTTAGGATTAATGGGGTTTTTTGTTTATAATGAGGCCAAATGAAATAATGTCGTGACTCATTAATATAACTTCACGTTTTTCAATAAAGAATACAAAACAACTTAGACTAGAGGAGCAGCCAGGTGGCCAGGTGGCATTGACTTTTATACAATGTAAAAGATGTGTATATAATGTAAAAGATTATGTAAAAGATCTCTAATTAAAATAAAATTAAGAATTAAAACAATTATATAGAGAAGATAATCATATTTACAATAAATATTCCGTAACAAAAACATACATTATTATAGTAATAAATGTATATATTTACACATATGCATATAAAATGTGAATGTTACCTCTGTAGTCTATTCTTCACCTTTGTATATTTTTAGTTTTTTATACCATTCGTACTCGAGCGTAAGCAGTTGCTTTGATGCGTAAGTTTTTCTTTAATAAACGTTTAGTGAGCCAAAGAGAACAGACTCTTGCAATAAGAGCTGAGGCCAGACGATCTGTTTATGATATGCAATTCTGATGTATGCTAAGATAAAATTGAAACTATGCGTGAGGAAATAGATAAATTGTAACAAAAAAAGTTACATATAAAAATAGTAAAACATGTGTTAAAAAATTTCTAGCAAAAGCCTATAATAGATTTTTAGAGAGTTCGATTGATTGTGAATTTTCAGTTTATCTTATCGCTTATAAAAAGCGAGCTAATCCTTTACGAGCTAATAATTTATTTTATTGGTATCTCTAAAACAACTTTAAGATTTTAAACAACATTTGGTTAGTGTTTTAAATAGCAAATTAATCTGGATAGCTATCATGTATCATTTCTGAGAACACTATGAAATGAAAAATAAATAATTGAATTTAACATTTATTTTAACGCCATCTATTGACACCGAGCGAAACGTGGTCACCAAAGTACTAATATCGCAACACTGAAGATGAAACAGGAAGGTTATGCAGTGAGAGAGGCAATGTCGTGATCGGACACCACGATCCATTTGCTAATCAAACCAAACAACAAAATTACTTCATTGTTAAAACGCTGCCGTTTTTTAATCTGGGTCGTTTTCACTTATCTGTCGCCTCGTTGCTACCACACGGCTTGTGGATATTTTTAGCATAGTGATTTCTTCGATTGCTCCCACACAGAGCTACAAAAATGTAACCGTATTGTATCGTCGTAAATGCATTAAAAAGTATTATCATTTAAAACTTAGGCCAGACACGTGCTTGTTTATTTTCATTTTGCATCATCAAACAAAGTTATACAGTTAAAACACAACCTTGTTGTGTTAAAAATAAGCTTAACTTGAGAAACTTTATTTGTTATTTTTAAAATCGTACGCTAAGGGCAATCAATACTCGCGTCCTTGACTTTTATATAACAGTATTATATAAATTTAAAAGAAAGTTGAGTTTGTTACCAACGCTTTATAAGCGCAAAGGATTTTTATGAAAACGCAATATAATAATAATATATAAGTTGGTTGTTTTTTAATATTATCTTGGGTAGGTTTTGCGTCCAATGTAATGTCTAAAGACACTTAACGGACGAACAATATATCAATACGAAACAAAACGTAGTAGCCTGATGTCGACTAGATACGCCCGTATATCACTACCAACGCACTGCCCTAATCTCTCCTTATATATGCGAGGGTTAGTCACCCACCGCCCCGGCCCCGGCTTATTCAAACCAGCCGCATTAGGCTCTCCATTAACGCCTAACAGCATGTTATCAAGGGTTTTCCTTAGAAAATGCAATCGAACTATCGATCGGTAATTTGGATCCACGCCAAACGATGTTTAGCCACGTTATACCGGCTGTTATCGAATGGCTGACAAAGGCATTCAAATGAGGAAGCAATACTTGCCGAGATTTTAGGACGTATTTTTTAATTCTTATTTCAACATAATATACGTAAGTAATGAATAAATTAAGAACTGAAAAGTAATATTTAACGAAATCAAATAATAACAAAAGTTTTTATCTACCGACATACCGACAAATCAACCGTCTATCAATGCAACTATCTCGTAAAATATAGATTATTGAAGTAGTAACATTGTGAAAAGATTTTTTTTAAAGTTTGTTTCTTTGAGAGATTATTAAACAGCAAAGGGCGATAAAAAGAAAATGCGACATGGGGAGTAGATGAAAAGCCCACTCCACTGGGTGGAATAAGGGCAAGAAAAGTCCCCCCACAAAACGCTTTGTGTCCGTTTACGTTACTACAGATCGAGGTAAAGCTAGGGAGCAAAACTTTGATTAGATATTATTTTACTTATGATGACAACATTTCAGTTATTGGTAGGGGAACTTCCTTGTGAGTAATCTGACATTACGAATAATTAAAAATCTTTTTTAGAAATCTTTATTAGCAAACGGCATGCTAAATTGTAAAATATACTTGAGTTATAGAAACAATTTTGTATTTATACTTGCATTTAAATACACAATAACGTTACAATATACATTAATTATTTTCAATAAACATTAAATCTTCTGACGACCCGACAGCTTAGATTATTGTGACACTGCTTTCCAAGCTAGAAGTTAGAGGTTCGAATTATTTATCTGATGAATGTTGTGATGAATGAATGTTTGTACTCGAGTCATGGATGTTCGTAAGTATATATATATATATATATATATATATATATATATATATATATATATAAATATATATATATATATATATATATATATATATATATATATATATATATATATATATATATATATATATATATATATATATATATATACATATATATATATATATATATATATATATATATATATATATATATATATATATATATATATATATATATATATATATATATATGGATATTTGTGTCATAGTTTGTATTAGTTTTCAAGCCTACGTTGAACCTTTTGTTGTCCTAAATAAGCTTGGGTGAAAGATGGGCCGAAATAACTCAATTGTCTAAAGAATGCGTGAAGATAAAGAATATATATATATATATATATATATATATATATATATATATATATATATATATATATATATATATATATATATATAAATATCGACAGGTGAAACATCTCTAAACTACTCGAGACCTTCGAAGACTGCCAGACTTGCCAGCCGAGGTAAGCATCCCCCGATTTATTCCCACAATCACCCCTCAGAGCAGCTGATTTCATTCATATAGTCAACAATACAGTTTGCTTCGTTTACGTTCCGAAAAATAGTCGGAACATTTGTAGTAACAAAAGTTGTGTAATCTTAGATTTTATACTTATATTAATCTCTTACCGATCTAATCTCTTAACGATCCCATAGCTTAGTTATTAGTGAACCTGACTTAAATGGTAACTTGGGTTCATCACTATGAGTCTGAGTTAATGTAGTGGCATAAAAAAGTCACACCCTCGCCTAATGAGTCTATATTTTGGAGGATTTGAAGGTGTGTTGCTTTTGCACGACAACGCGCTAGTACACAAGAGCCACGTTCCGATGGCTGCCCTACACAAATGTGACCTCGAAATTTTATATCACCCGCTTTATAGTGGAGATTTGGCCGTTGGATTATTATTCGTTGTCAAAATAAAAAAAGAACTTCAAGGAAAAATATTAAAGAAGATTATTACTAACGATGAAGAAAAAAAGGCCTCGACAAAATATTTTTTAACAAATCTTTTGACTGATCTGTAAAATGTACGGGTCGTCTAAACGAAATTAGAATAATTCTGGGTTTAATTCCATTTTCTTTCATTTCCTTGCCATCCGACAAACTTTTTGACCGCTTCTTGTTTGTTTGAGGTTAAATTTAAATAAATAAATAAATGTCTTCACGCAATTCCCAATACAGGGGTAGACAGAGGTCAAGTCTAGACAATTAAGTCCCTTTGACCCACATTCCACTGAAGATATTTTCGGGACAACATAACAGGTGGTGAGCCCGTCACCGTCTTCATGCCCAATACAACGATATAATTCGTACTTAAGTTTTGAAAACCCATTGACACGAGCCTGCCACCTGGGGATCGAACTCGGGTCTCTTAACTCGGAATTCTGACCACCCAAATACTCGACTATCGTGACTTAATTAAGGTTATAGGTTAAGTTTAGTAGGGTAAATTATGACGCATTAATATTTCTCATTCTAATTCCCCTGTGTATTGTTCTATACTACTTTATTTATGTAATGTAAGTTATTTCAGCGAATGAGAAGCGTAAGCAGGTAAAATTTATTCTATTACTCAAGCTTAGGTAGGTAACGTCAACCCTTCCGTTAAAACACGAAGGACCGCAAAGAGTTCTTACCGACCCTGATGCCTCACGCTAGGCCCTTTTATTCATGTATAAAAGAAACAAACATTGATGTTAGATATAAAGGGGAGATAATAACTTGGGAGAGTTGAAGTAATTATTCTCTTCGTGTATTTCTTATTTACGTTATCGCCAAAAGTAAAAAAAGTAAAAGAAAATTCAAATTATTGTACTAAATCTATGCCACTTTTAAACTACAGAATCTTTTTACGGACGATATTACCGATGTAGCATATTTATTTGGATCGCACCCACAAGGAACAGATACTTCTTAACAATTTCTGACCGAATTTATTTCGTTTTAGATAAGTGACCTATATTATTGGTAGATATTCCATATAGGTAGATATTCCATAATAATTTCATATTCGATCCGACCGGGAATAATAAATCGGAGGATACGCCACTCGTCCACTAAGGTCGTCTTTCATGTTATCTACAGTCACGTTTTTATCATTATTATTACGTTTTTGATCATTTTTAGCTACATCTTAATTATATACTAATTAATTGTATACTAATTGTAGTCATGAAAATGTTATTTTGTTTTCTTAAATCCTTTTGCTTTAATTTCCAAAGAAAGTAAGTTACTAAATTAATGTGTATTTAAAAAAATCTTCGACATTATGCATGCTGAAAACAGCTAAATATGTTTACTTAATTACGTTAATGACATAATCTAATAAAAATAAATAAATGTTGTACCTATTTAAAGCAAATGAAATTTTTAAATTTGAATTTTTAATATTTAAATAAAAACTGAAGCGAATGAAAGGGAACGACTTCCTTTTTACACAGTCCACCGGGCTTCGGATACGCTCCGCGATTTGATGAACACTACGTTCGGATGTTCCATTATCGTTCGCCGGCCTACATACATATCAAGTTCCGATTCCAACCAAATCACTGTGGCAATAACATAGTGTTTGTAAATAAAAAGTACTTATGTAATCATTTTATATAATTTACTTAAGAAGAGAATTAGAGATACTATGGCGTTCACTTTCACAGAGATATCATGAGTAGTGAACCTTTGAATAGTGTTCGACAAAATGTTTTTAGTTACGAGTAGCTGATGCGAGAAACTGTTGATACGAATATTGCTTGGAACCCAAATCACCACGAAGTTCATTAAGATATTAAAAAAAAATAGAACCTTTATATTTCCTAGGTAATTACATAATGTAATGTTTTAGATTATTTGCCTGCACTATTTCCTTAACAAGATAATCACAAAATTGTTTAAGTTAATTAGTGCTAACGATTGTTGCCTCTTGGTACCATTTAATTTTTACATTGTTTTAGTTATTTCAATTAATACAAAACCGCGCGGCAATAAAAATTTGAGAAAAAATGCCCAAACAGAACATGGTATGTTATATGAAATAACTAAAATAGCGTGTATTTTTTAAAAATAGTGTATACAAATAAGATTAATTTATAAGAACCACAGACCCTTTAATGATAAAAAAAAATAAAAATATTTTCACGCTATTCCCAATACTTAAGTAGACAGAGGTTAATACAATTAAATCGTTTCGCTAAAGATATTTTTTCGGACAATATATCATGATCTTTAATTATCAGGAAACGTTTTTATTAGAGTAATCGTGGGTAATAGCTGCAGAATTAAGCTGATACCTAGTCTCCAGTTTGAAGTCATTACATTTACAAACGATATATCGTTGGCGTTTCTTTTATGATACGCAGTAATTCGTTACGAACGTATTATCTACACATAACAATTAGTTTGCATTGCATAAAGACAATAGGTAAGCAAAGATGTAGTCGCTAGTTGATGTCATCGTTAGTTGATTCTATTTTCTCTTATTATTTAAGATCTATCAGAAGTAAACACAGTGTCGGGTGCGACTAATGAATCATTAACAAGACCACTGGTCTCGCTTAACGGCGACGATAATGGAATCGAGATCGTTCAAAATTGATTGTGGCCCGTAAGTGCACAGTTTAAATCCAATCGCGATACACGCAATACAATGCCAGTTAGTTTGAAACGGCAAGGCCAACGATATCGGGCGCAAAATCGGCAAGTTATATGTAGGCCAGGACGGCGGTTGTGCGGCGGCATTCCACGGCATTTACAGTAGCAAGATTTACGAGCGTGATAGTTTCTTTTTCACGTCCTGGTGGCTCCGTTGCTTCGGCTTTTGTTCGACCAATTTTGTCCGCTAATAGCCGCGCCGTGACCAATCGGACGTGATCTGCGACGGATCAATAGGTAGTCTATTTATAGTTGATTAAGTTGCAGCACATGGAGGGCCGGGTAGGTCTCATTATTTTTGTCATCAACTGTTTTTATTCGTAGCGCGTGACGGACACGACGTCCGCTGTCTGCTTACTTACCTATATAGTCAGTTTGTTGCGCAACTGTCGTGACAGAGCGGTGGCTTTCGTATTCAACAAACGCTCTTATACCTTCACTTTCTTAACCCACATCGAAGATAATCAACTCCATTGAACCTCTAGAATTTGGTGTTAATGGGGTGTGGTCAAATATGCACGCATAAGTTTTTAATGGTACAATTGATGTCAATTTTAAATCGCATTTTATAAATATAAGGACGGAGATAACGCGGGGCGGCGCGTCTTAGCCCAAGGTATAACAGTTAATTCGGAGCTCTGATGTTTTTTCTAAAATAAAAGTAGCCTTCTTATAACATAATGTTATAATATTTAATGACTATATTAAATATTTGCCGACACATAGTCGAGTTGGTGTTGGTGGTTGTTGGTTGGACCCTGCCTTCGAAGCTAAGGGTTGCGGGTTCGAATCCTAAAAGGGGCAAATATTTGTATATGAATAT
Source organism: Sericinus montela (assembly GCA_029286605.1). Classification (NCBI taxonomy): domain Eukaryota; kingdom Metazoa; phylum Arthropoda; class Insecta; order Lepidoptera; family Papilionidae; genus Sericinus; species Sericinus montela. Next base: position 2,043,544 of record JAGSMR010000018.1, on the reverse strand, counting down.
GAATGTTTGTTCTCGAGAAATGGATATTTATATGTATGTATATAGCAGTACAGTTAGCTTGGACATATAGACGTCAGGTTCATCACCTGTCACGTTGTCCCAAAGCTCCGGTGAAATGTGGGTCGAAAGGGCAAAAGTTTTTAGACTTCTGGATACCCCTGTATTAGGAAATGCATGAAGATATCGGTAAACGATTTATTAATTAAGTTTAGATGTTCGTATTTAACATATTTCTCGAGTCGTTTCCTTTAAGATTTATAGTTAAAATTATTCTCATTATTTAGTTAACTAAAAAACGTTTTTTTTTTATTTATCCTAAAGAACGAGTTGAGTGTGACGTCAATAATTTCCTAGTATAAAATACCAGATAAGCAGGAAGATAATTTTAAAAAAGGCCAATACATTAAAAGTAAATATTTTACACTTTGTAGTTTTTAACCACAAGGGCAGCTTGATTAAATAAGAAACCATACCATATAATACTTTATCTTCATGCCTCCCCAATATTGGGGAAGACAGAGGTCCAGACAATTAAGTCCTTTTTTACCCACCTTCCACCGAAGACATTTCTAGCGGCAAAGTGACAGGTGGTGAGCCTTTTGCCGTCTTTATGCCCAAGCCAACGATGTAAATCGTACATAATTTTGAAAAAAAAATAATTTGTACTAGCCTACCATCTAGGGATTAAACTCGGGTCTCTTGACTCGAATTCAAATCACCCAACCACTTGGCTATCGTGACTATAATACTACAATATAATTAATAAGGTTAGCCCTACTAATATTATAAATGTGTGTATGTATGTTTGGATGCGTGTTATGTTATATTGTATTGAATGCCTGTATGCTCAATCACGCCAAAACGGCAGAACGGATTTGAATTGAATTGACACATTGTTATCAACCTGGATTAACACATAGAATATCTTTTATATCGGAAAAAGTTACGGCACCTGTTGGAGTGATCTGAAACATGATTTTTCATAACGCATTTTGATTTTATGTATTTATCCCAGAAAGGGATACAGGCTAATTTTAGAAAATGAAAGGATCCTATGAAAATTTCAAGATCAAGTGCAAAAGGAGTCACGGGCAAAAACTTGTTAAAAATAACTAAGTATTTGTTAACAGCCTTGTTAACAACCCTCACTATTGGGCCGAAAAGCTCATCATGATTCTTTTTCTGAGGAGAAGTCAACAAACAAAGTTAACTTTGGCCAAAATTATATAACTATAGCACATGACAACTACGGCACACAACAAAAACAAATCTATTAAGCATGAAAAAATAAAATATAGCTTGAATTAATGGCAATGATTCCCGCTTAAACAATATACCGGAAACTGGTTCAGATTAAGATAACTTACTTATTTTCCATCCGATGGACTACAAATTGAGATCAGCACTACAAGAAAATGAACAAGTTGAAATCTCCCACTCATTACAGTTGATATTTGCTAAATGCTCATTGAGGCGTACGGTAGTAGGGAAAAATCCTGTGCCGAAAGTAATAAAATAATGAATATTTGTCGAATAAAACTATTTTTAATTAATCTGAACTGAACTCCCTTTAAACATAAACAAACACATCTTGTTTGACAGTAACGACTTCGGTGTGTCCAGTAGGGAACGATAGTAAATAAAATGGAAACAACAGACCGCAATGAGATCATTTTATTTCTGTGTAAACACTGATTACTTATATAAATTAAACAAATTACACTTGGTAATTATTCAAGATTGTATAGAAACACGCAACATAACAAATATAATATATTAATATATATAATAATTTTCCTCGAGGCTACTTAGTACATACAGTTATCATTAGGAAAACCACTGCCACATATGCCATTATGTATAAATATTAAAATAATGGTGAATGGCTTAAATTTCTGTTGTCAATGGCAAAAAAATTAAATACGAGGGCACATTTTATGTAGATTTCCCAAATTTTGAAACAATATATACCCTTACCTGAAATTACGCCATTCTCATTAAAGTTTTTCAAAGGTACTGCTTAAATTAATCACTTAGACTTCAAGGTAAATTAATAATCTATTTTGATTCTGACGCTATTCATTGGTATGAAGTCGGTACTTAGCCGGTGTTCTCAATTTCGAAAAGTGATTTACTCCACCATTGCTGCTCTTCATTTATTTGGCAATTAATAAATATGGTAAAATATAATGAGTTCACAGCAAAGGGTTGGGAACCAAAGCACGTAACTGGAAGTGATTAACATTTTTGCTAGAAACGGTCGTGAATTCAATTTTGATCTCGCACAACCTGCCTACCCGTTTTAGAAACGTGAGAAAATACAACGTACCTACTAAATTTTAATCAAGCAGCATTAATTCGACAGAAACTGGGTCCGTTTAAGGTATGTTGTAACCGGTCTCGATAGATACCAATAGATACTATCTATACATAGCGTTAGCGGTTTATGACTAGACGAAGCAGCAACAGTTCGTTCCGCAGACCGGTCTGTCTAGCTGTTTTAATTAACGTGCATCCGGCTAATCTAAACGAATGCGATAGCGTCGTTACAATACCGTTCCGAAACGAAAGTATTGCGAGAAATCTATAATTTTGCTTCTAACTCCCGTTGTCTGGATATTTTTCAAAATGCTGTCGGTTTTAAAACAAATATTATTTATTTGTATTAAAACCGAGTACAGATACACATAGTTAGTGAAACCAAGATATTTAGTAAATGGTTATTAAGTAATTAACCGATAGATATTTGTTCATATACATGGCACAAGTGTCGTGGACAGTCCTGTACTTTTTAATAAATAAATAATAACAACATCACATACATTGCTCTGATCCCAAGGTTAGTAGCCATAACTACCGAGACCAGAGAAAATATAGAAAAAATGGTTCTCTATAGACCTATTCAGGAATCGAACCAGGGATCTTGGAGCTGGAGACACCTTGAAAACAGGTGTTTTCACCACTCGACGACGGAGGTCGTCATATTTCATAACTCATAGTCGAATTTAACGTAGAGGTCAAGAACCGCGATATTCATTCTTCAGATCAATTTGTAACTTCATAATAATATTAATATGTATAAATCATATAGCCCAGTCTTATTCTCTGTATTAGGAGCTCTGTAACAATATTGTTTTCAAAACGTTCGGATTGTACAACATTCCGTTGTCCACACGAGTATAGACGATTCCTTTAGCGCGCCTAGGTGTCGCTCGTTGAAAGGCCGTTGGCCCGTTTCTCATCGCGCGGGTCGCTCTACAAACGTATTAACATTTGAAGAATACAGTTATATGCAATGTTTCCTGTACACGCGTATTGTTTTCGCACCGCTCGCATTAATTATCCCATTACACAACTGCAGCGCTCCGTCACGAAACCTATTTATGCCGGGCTGCTAACGCTCACTTGCCAAAAGCTATTAATTACGAACAGAGAATAGAATATCTCGGCGGCTAATCCCCCAGAGATGTCTACGGTTACCGACAACGTTGATTAATGTCTGCGAGGTTCGTTTAAATCTCTATACATTTATGTTTATGTCGGTTTTATTATAACCTTCTTTCAGGCTTCACCGACAGGACATAATAATTGTGTTTAATTGTTAAGCAGTAAGGAATTAGTAGAGACAATTAATTAAAGACCTATAATTAAACTAATCCATTCTAGATTTGCTCGTTATTTAGTGATGTCCAATATATAGAGAAGTTCCATCAATTAGGAAATCAAATGGGGTGATATAGACGAAATGGATAACAATTAAATAGATAAAGGCAATATACGACGTAGTCGTCATTGGCGCCATGGAGAAACTATGACAAGCGTGCGAAAAATGTCGACTGATACAACTGGTGGTTTCCACGAAGTCGACACATGTAACGAGTTAAGGAACCGGTTATACGATACCAAGAAAAAACAATGGATCACCAATGCCTTTTCATTTAATTTCGATTAACGGCAAGCGTTTCTGTTTACGAAACAATACGGCAAAATCCGAGAAACGTAGTGGGATGCAACTACGAAAACAAACACAAGAAATACTAACAAAGATGTTGAAGGAGCGTAGCACGTGCATTATAAAAAAGAAAGAATGGAAATGAGTTCAAGCGATCACGCTATTCTTTTTCGACTGACCTATACTTATGGGTGAAAATAAATATTTTGAATTAAATTATCTGATACTCCCACATGCTAGGTTCTAATAGTGTGTATATATATATATATATATATATATATATATATATATATATATATATATATATATATATATACATATATATATATATATATATATATATATATATATATATATATATATATATATATATATATATTTTTACACAGCTCGGGTAATGCCTTGTGAATATATTTTGTATATAAAAACGTAGTCGTATGAAAATATCTTCGGTGGAAGGTGGGTCAAAGGGACTTAATTGTCTAGACTTGACCTCTGTCTACCCCTGTATTGGGAATTGCGTGAAGATATTTAGTTTTTAGAATAACACCCCATAATTATTAAATAGAGCACTAATCATCAAATAATGAAAGTGCTCTAATTTCTTATTAAAATAGCAAAACCTTCTTTCTATATGTATAAATATAATAAAAACAATTTCTTATCTCTTCACTTCGTCGCAATAATGTAACAAAATAAATAATGTGTATTTAATAAACAAATTACCTTAAACAACTATGAGGATATAACGTCATAAATAGAAATAAAAATCTTTTTATGATGAGATTATATTGAGCGCCACACACATCTTAAATAAACGATATTGACTTGAAGGGCAAATGAAGGTGATACGGCGACGGACGCAAATCGAATCATAAGAACTTGGAATTTACATTAAGACAATTTACATTGTTTTAAATACGATCTGACACTAGAAAATAACGAAAGTTAATCGATAAACTATAGAGTGTACAAAACTATAGAGGAATTGCGTAATCGACCAATCAATCAATAACTTTACTGTCCATAATCGACATAGTCGAACTCTGTTCTCAAGGTTAATAGAATACAAGCAATGTACATTAATTGAACACAGTTGCTTGAGGCAACCACAGTTCATTATGTAGTATACATATATGTTTATGATACTAGTAGACTTTAAAAGCTGTAATAATAAAATACCTTGGATCAAAAATAAGATACCGAACAAGTTTGCTCACCTCGAAAACTGGTTGTCGGTTTACAAATAAATACATTTGCACAGATACATAGAAAGGAACAAAACTTATTTTTTTATTTTATTTTGCTTTGCTCATTAAAATTAAATATGCGTCGTATGTAACTTATCAATAAAAGCAACGGATAGTGATACTTATTTGCAACACAATTCAGTTGACCGCGTCACCTTCGAAGCGAGCGGGACATATAAATTAATCGAACATAAAATATATGAACGAGAATAAAATGAGAAGTCATATAGTGTAAATTTTACGAGAGGTGCGCGAGTATCCGTCTACGCACACCAGTTGGCGTGGGTTCAATTCCTGTTTGAAGTATTTTTGGAACCACGCACGCCTCTCCCGGTGCGCCGCCGGCCTGTTTACAAATACTACCGCGCACTCGATTCAATTCCACGAGGTTTTGTAAACACGGAGCGAAAAGGGTTTGGCTCGAGCGTTACGAGCCGCAGACTAATTTAATAGTCTACTGTATACTTCGCTCATTTCCAATGTTATTCACTGTAGAATTACTGAATTAGTTAAGTTAGATGGATTTCTGATTAACACAACTCTCGAGTAGCCTGACCGACATATATGAATAAAATTTATAAATAATGTTTTAGTATTTTTGTTTATATATGAAGCTAATCAATATAGCATAGCATACATGATATGCTATATTAGTTAGCTTCATTATAATTCAAATAAATCTTGAATAGAATAAGTATTTGCGTTTCAGTTCTGATGCAATGACGTCAACAAGCTTATATGGAGAAACATCTTTTTAAAAGTCCAGCAGGTATAAATAATTGATGAATTAGCCTCGTAGCCGGGCCCCACGAAGCGGAAGAAGAAATCGAGCGGGAGCGATATCGATAAACCGGTTCCACAGGTACATCACTTCATTCCAAAGGGCGAAGAACTAAATGAAATACATAAGGCAATTTTAGAAAGACGTCTGAAGGCATTTAATCGTGTTAAATGAATAGAGGAATAAATTCAACTGAATCATATGCGGGAAAGAGCCAAAACAAGATTTAATGTTTACCTGCTCAATAAGCGACCCTTTGAAATTTTCAACCGCTTTCGTATAAGCAATATACGAATGCGGTTGAAAATTTTTATAGCTTTATTAAAACGTTATCACATAACGAAAAAATAGAAATTAAAAACCATCACAATTCATATAACTCGCTTTCTATGGCTTCTACAAACTCGTTTAAGTTTCAATCGTTCGCAGAATCTAAGGCTTTTGTACAAAAGTAGCAGAGAATAATAATTCGCCGAGTCAAACGAAAATAAAGTGTAAAGAACTCTTTTAAAGTGTATGTTCGTTTGAATAACTTTTTATACATTATTAATTCTAAATATAGATCTGAAACAAAAAAGAAATGTCGTAAATAACTCGACATTTTTGCGTCGAGCGAGTGCTTATTTTGCGTTTATTGCGTCCGCAGTCGATCGCTCCGCTGTAAACGATTCTCGTGCGTTGAACTTGTTGTTTCAGACGTTTTTACTGCCTTCAAATTTATATTTTGTGCGCGCGAATGTAAAGAAACCTTCGATTAATATTTTATACTCTATTTCCTTAAAATAGATATAATGTAAAAAATAATTGATTCACGAATATTTTTGTGTGAGTGTTACTGTCAATTTACTTATTACCTTTAATAAGTAAATTGACAGTAATACTAATATTAATATTAGTATCTGAGTGATCAACTTCGCTTTAGTGAGAGATGGCAGAACAATTATTTTTTAATAAGAGAGAGAGAGAGAGAATAATAAGAGATTTATTCGCATTTTTAAGATAATTTTGTCAGAGATTACACCTATGTATATAGGTGTAATCTTATCTCAATCATAAACATTTAATCAGATAAAAATTTCTTACCGGCAATATCTACTTTGTGTCATTAAAAGAAGACTAAAAGTCATGTAAGTAAGCAAAAATAACCAAATAGATCGAGAAGTGCATGAAACAGGTCAAAACAAAGTTACACTGACTTGTCGGCAAAAAGAGGTCAGTGACTGCGCAGCGGGGTGGCGATGGCGCGGGGTGAGGGTGGTTGAGCCAAAATAATACATTTGAAAAGGAACCCCAAACATCTGCTGCACATATGCGTTTCGTTTCAAACATTGGAATAATGCAAGTCGAGCGCGCAACCGCACCAGCGCGACCGAACCCCGTGGCCGGTGTTTTTGTGTAATTGCTTTTTGTTGCCTTTACGCTTTGTACTCACGAGCTTTTAAATGTACAATGCCCTTTTTATTATGAAAGGAAATCAATACGATACTGAAACTCCGGGAGATGTAGTGATTGCTCGCGGAGGATTTAAATTATGAACCCAACGTTGAACTAATGTACCTGTCTGTTTACCCAATTGCATGTGCATGTGTGTATATACGACCAGTGATGCATACAACCGGTTCTTAGTCATAACCGAGATTTAGCAATGGTAAAATAGTCTAGCGACATAATTAAGTTGGCTCGCTCGAACCGATGCAGTTCTCGGAAGATCGCGAATTTGGATGGATGCCAGACACTTTCTACGCTGAGATATTTCTCATCTATAGCGAGGGTAAAAGTGACGCTCATAAACTCGGCACTAAATTTAGGAACGGTAATACTTTACATTATTTTAGTGAACGAGACGTATTCAAGTATTGCTTTATAGCTTGTTTTATACTTGACTTAAAAAAACATGTTTATAATACAGGATAAGCCTGGGAGAGGCTAAGCCTCTATGTATGCCGTTATGTCTTAGAATTTCACAAATACTTCCACAAGTACATTAATTTAGACAGATTACGAATCGATATAATATTACTGCAACGTTAAAAAAGATATCATAGCAAAGTTATCGTAATAGTTGAAAAAAGGAATAAATATTACTTCACCATGGTATAACGTTGTTATCGAGGCGATTCCGCCAGATAAACGTCTGCGCAGACGACGGCAGAGGCACGGGGGACGGTAAAGTCCCGTTAGTAGAAAGTAGTTTTATACAGACAGGCGCATGGTTCGTGACGCCACGGCCGACCGGCCATCTTGTAGAAACATTCGATTCTATTATATGAAATCAAATCAATGTGACAACAACGCCCGATAGCGCTTTTTTGAATCACGATTCCTACAAATCTCCGAATGTTTTGTTTACTGGTTGGTCCCCATTTCCTGTCCGACACGCGTCATTAGCACCCTTTAACCTATTATTGTCAAAATAAGAATAGAATTGAAATACATAGAAGATAACAAACACAACATTAGAAAGCTAAATCACTTTCTTTTCGGCCTTCTGTAAAATTTTTGCCTTGCAATTCGAAGTAGGAAAACACCTGAAGCCTATTTTTTTCGCCTATTGTTTCGCTCCTTCAGTTCAGAGCCAATTAAGATCTTACCGATGTTGTAATTTAAAAATATAAGTAATAAATAACTTTCAAATAAAATAAAAAAAAGTTATTTGTTTGGATATTTGCTAAGCCAGGTAAACTTTATTCTAACTTGATAACGTTGCCAAATCTCACTTTATCGCAACGAATGCGTATATAAATTAATGCGAAATTAACAGTTCTACTTAACTTCCATAATTAATGAAAATACGGTGCATTATAAAAAGTATTCGATCTAGTTACAATTATACCTAATGTAAGGAGTTAGTAAAGACGTGGTGGTCACGAAGGGCGTAACATCACAGCGCAACTATTACGCAAGCGGTAAACTCGTATGGCGGCATGATAAATAATGTTTCATAAGACACTAGGCGCGGTCCAGGAAACAAGGCAGACCGGTCGTGATTCGGTGCAGGTGGAGTGCACTCTTCAAACTAACGCGATAGTACGAACCTGACTATTACTGCTAGGTTTCGAACTACTGAGGTTTTCCACATGCATAACACAAATGCCATTATTTCTTTAATACGTAACCATCAAATTATCAATTATCTACATTACTGCTTCTCCTGAGTCCTGAGAATTATTGTTAGTACCTAAATTATCATCGGGCGGTGTGGTCGGAGTAAAAATATTTCATATTATAATAAATACAATCACCAAATTGAATAAATATATTTACAACGGATTTATCAACTGTTACCCGAATACAATATGCATTTGCACACCTTAACTATATAGTTAAAATTCATTGTTGAACACTTGTACACACTTCACTTTATTTAATTATTTATTAATTAACCGACCGGTTTAGCCTTACGGCATCATCAGGGTATTTTGTGCCTAACACATGTGTCTTGCTTTTCAACTACTTTTGTGGATGATTTAATTAGTGGTCTTCGGTGTTGGTAGCACTATTGCTTTTTATATTTTATACTGATACTTATTTTGTATAATGTATAAAGTGTAATTGTTTGTTGCCCAAATATATAAAAAAATAACATTAATTTCCGAGAGTGTTGTAACAGGCGGCTCAAGAAAAAGGCTATGCAATATGTAAAAATTGCTACGGCTAGCAATACCGACAGATGACGAGATAACCATCTCAAAAAATACCAGAACAAAATTATGGAGACCGGTGACGGGCAGCAGCTTCAAAGGTGTGAATTGTATGGTACTACGATTGCCACTAAACCCGTGAGAACACGGGAGGGACAAATATACTGCAATATACTTTTAAAAACCGTACAGTAAGTAAGAATATAAATTTGCATCGTAATAATCTTCTTACCTACCGATATTATAAAAGTCCATATGCAGAGGAGAGTGTTATATATAAACTAATGTAAAGTTTTGTGGTTGCTTTCGTCTTTTGTTAAATTCCTTTGAATACCAAATTGTTGAAATTTCCAAATTATAATTCATAACTATTTTAAAAGACTGGTTTAGTTTTTCACAAAGGAATGTATTTTAATCTAGGTTACAAACTAGCTAGTTAACACATTTAAGTCTTTAATCGGATGGTTAGAAACTGCTACAGTCGATGGAAGCCATGGATGTCCATGGTTTCATCCGTCCAACAGTTTTAGTCGAAGAACTTTTTATGATAATAGCCTTGTCATCGCTGAGGACTAAGACCTCGTCTGACCCTGACGACTCCTTGAAAAAATAAATGTTAAATATATACATATACATGTGAATATAAATGTAATATGTGACTGCAAATAACTCGTTTTCTTTCTGTCATATATGCGCAAAATGTATAGTGTGATAAATGTATGAGCTACTTAACTTTCAAAATACATTCATCGTTCGCGCTTGTTGTTTTACCGATTACATGTTGAAATACATAAGAGATGTATTCCTCACGGGTCGCATATACTTGTATAATACGATTCAAATCACGAGCCGCCATTATCATGCAATCATTATACAGTCGCATACTCATACCTACTTTGTTCTATTGTTTCGATGGCTAGCATTTGAGTCATCGTTATGTTATTGAAATTGTTCTCAGATTAATTACTATAAACACATGGTTTATCTTTTCTACATCGGAAAATGGACAATAGTTTAAAGATATTTTACTAGACAAATGTATGAAGTGTGGAATGGGCGTAAAAATATACTTCCCGTGGGTGTCGCAAGAGGGAACTAAGTGAAAAACCTTGGAAATGTCATTGGATACCAAAACATAGCGGGATAATCGTCTTGAAAAATACCCGACCAAAATTCAATAGATCAGTGACGGGCAGCAGCGTCTAAAGTGTGAGGTGTCTGGTACTGCGATCGCTAACCCTAACGTGGCGATTATGGCAAGCCCTCCCTTGGGGAGAGGCAAATGGTCTGCAGAGGACCTTCAAAGGCCGTTAATACATAATATATTACGTGGGTTGTACTGTGACTCCTGACTACGGTGAGTAATACTAAGACGACTTTTTGATAGAAATTACTATCAAAAGTCTTCTTAGTGAATACC